>OOFC01016483.1:0-11850 GCA_900323345.1 Pseudochromis fuscus
ATAGTAATCGTAATAGTCTTCATAGCCGTAATAATCGGGGGGGTAAGAGTAGCCTCCCCGGCCGCCTCGTCCTCGGCCTCTCGTGGGCGGCGGCATGTGGGGAGGTCCGTAGTAATAGTATTCATCATACCTGAGGGGGGGAGACACAGACGTCAACTATAAAACAAAATCCTAATAATAACTGTTTGGCTGATGTGGTGGAGGATGTATCACAGACTGTATACAGAATGGACGATGCTAGCGTGATGTCACTCTTAGTTTGTTGCCTCCAGGAGATTTGAATTTGAGATTTAAGGAGATCAGACCACACCCCAAAATATTCCTCGTCCATTTCTACATACAGTCTATGAGTAGTATACAAGAATATATTTGTCCACTGTGTGAAACAGACAGAAGCTCTGTTGCTTACATCTGTGTTTTAGCGGCTTGTCTCTGGGCTTTGCGCTCTTTCCTCTTCTGGTCAGGGGGCTTGGCAAACACGATTTCAATGTGCTCTCCTTCCAGGTCTTTGCCGTTGAGATCAGCCAAAGCCTGTGACATGAATCAAGGTCACGTTTACAGATGTTTCCCACACATTGACCACAAATTCAACTTTAGGTTCATACCAAATTGTTTTGTATGAGAATTTTTCTTGCGTACCTTCACAGCACCGTCTCTTTCCTCAAAGTGGATGAAGGCGTAGTCTTTCAATTTCTTCACTCGCTCCAGCTTGCCAAACTGACTAAAGGCCTTTTCAAGTATCTCTTCTGTAACAGTGCTTGCTAGATTCCTCACAAACAGCACCTTGACCTGAGAAGAGGAAAATATGTTCCAGGTTTTTTTTTTATTACAGAAAAAGTAACAACTGAATGCAGTAGAGGGTCATAAAGGAAAACAAACAAAATCTTCACATTAAGCTACCAGTGGCCTCACCTTGGCCATGACTTCTGGGTCTGGGTCCTCGATGGGGTCAGCCCACTCCACAGTAACCACATTTCCCCACACCTTCACTTTGCCGCTCATTAGTCGGCGGCGGGCCTGAGCCGCCGTCTTGTGGTCTTCATACTCCAGGAAGCAAAAGCCCCGGTTCTTCTTCTTATCGTCTGGCTGGTGGTACAATATGACATCATTTAGACCCTCTGTGGAGACCAGAAGAGAGGTGGAGAGACACAAACACAGCAAGTGATTAAGTGATTGTTTTTGCAACACATCAATCTTTTGCATCCTGCACAGAGTCCTCACTTTATTGTATCCATTTATTTTTCTTGCTTAGTGTAAAGTTTATTTCCTTTAAGTTTAATTTAACTGTTTGCATTATTCATGTGAAGGAAACTCGCAAAGTACGAGTTTCATTGCTCAGTACTGCTGTGCATATGACAAACTTTTTGGATCAAACCTGGCTTTAATAAAACAGCCATAAATGCAATTAATTAATTTGATAGATTCTAAAGATAAAGCCTCAAAGCGCAATGTTTTCGCTGCAGTACAAAGCACCTACAGAGAAATTAAAAAGTCACATTAAAATAAGTGATATACCATATTCAGTAATATGTTAAAAAAAAAAGTTTAAGGTAGGAAAAAAAAACAACAAAGATGTAAAATGACTATATTAAGTCCGATCTTAGCAGTAAACCATCACATTAACCTCAAATTACTCCAGTACAGTAATGAGATCATCATTTTGATTGACAGGAAAAAATAAAACTCTTGTGTGAAAGCTTCACCTGCTAATCTGCACAGAGACAAAGTGCACCAGTCTAAGTCATAGGAATGGAGCTGATGAACAAATACTCCCAATGAGAAATGAAAACTGATCGAGCTGACTCACCTGTGACTTTTGCAAATTCTTCAACAATCTGCTCTTTTGTTTTACTCTTGGGGATGGAGCCAACAAACAGTCTATTATTGGCCACAGAGATGCACACGCCGATGTGTTTACCCGGTCGAATTTCATTGTTGTTGCACTGCGGAAGGATGGAGGAGAGTTTGAGAAACACACAAAAGAGACAGGAGAGTCTCCAACATGGTGCCTGCATCACATCTCTCCAAATGTTTCAAATATTAGCACAATGTATGATACATTGGTCCCTTTGTTCTGATTACATTAATTCTACTTCCTGAAACTATCCAACAGACACCCTCTGTCTGTGGACATCGCAGCAGCAGACGACAGACTACACTTACCAATTTGACAGCCTGCTGTGCAGCTTCTTTAGTGCAGAAAGTGACAAAGGCGTAGCCTCTGTTCAGGCCACTGAGAGGATCCATCATCAGGCGCAAGTCCCAGATGGGGCCGGCTTTCTCAAACAGTGGAACCAGCTCATCCTCAAAAAGGTCTCTGGGGATTTTGCCTACAAATATCTGGCAGGTTGAAAGCAAAGAGAAACATGCTGCATGAGAGCAACTCTATCATCTGGAGCACCAGGTAAAGGAGACAGACAGATGGCATTTCTGTAAAAAAAGGTATCCAGTCAGCTCTTAGCGGTAAACTATCACTGTAACCGTGGTTACTACAGAGAAGAACAAAGTTTCATCATTTGGATACCACAGAAAAAACACATCTTACAACAAAAACCAAGCAGACAGAGTGGGCCTAAATAAGGCAGCAACACTATTTTTATTTTCTTAACAATGTAACATAACGGTGATGAGTTTCGTACCTCTGTACCGATGGTGGGCTGTGCCCCTGAGTGGGCAGTCTCTGGTGGGGGACCACCGTACTTCCTCTGTCCTGTTGTCACATCAAGTGTGTAGCCAGTCCTCTCCAGCAAAGCCTGATAGTCAGAAAAACATGGCAAATAGAAACAGAGTGAGAGAGAGTTTTGTTAAATCAGTCGACATGAATGGGTCTTGTACTCAAAAAATATTGCTTATAAAGATTCAGTGTATTTCTCCACATGAAAACACTCTTATTTGCACAGTTTGTCCCAAGCATAAAGTCAGTTTTGATGCAATTTTTAAATGCACAGTCAGTTCTTACTTTGATTTTGGCTTCATCTGGTCCTTTATTGGTGTCTGACACTTTGGTCCCTTGTTTCTCTCTCTGTCTGTATGTCTTCATCACGCCACAAAGAAAGGCACTTTTGTTCTGGAGAACACAGGAACAACAGCTATTAAGTATGAGCTAGCAATTAAAACACATCGACATCAGTGGCACAACTCCTGATTATATGAGAGAAGAAGCAGCAGCAGCAGGCAGATTGGACAATTAGTGTTGATAAGATCTCTGAAAACAATGAAGTGAACAATACTCCAATAGAAACACATGCATACCTGAACATGTGAGAGGTCGCTGTCCTTGAATTGCAAAAGGACTTGGAGAGCACCTTCCTCGTTGAATTCTTTCAGAGCCTCGATCGCTCGATCATCTAAGTCACTGTGTGACACCAAACCTGGAAGTCGAACGACACAGAAAGAAATGATGAGCAACTTGGAAAAACCACAGAGAAGCAGAGACATGATGGCACAAGTGAAAGGATCAAAAAGCAGCATTTACATGCGGATTATTTTGTACATCAAATATCTTCTGAATGAGTCATGAATAAATAATGATGGCTACAATTAGGAGTGAGGATCGGGACCAGCCTAATCTAATGGAGCTGCACTGTGGAGTTGGGCTGCACTTTACTCTCCAACCAGCACGTTTTTTTGCAGAACTAATCACAACAGATGTGACAGTGCAACTCGATATGCCAGTGCCCCTCTACACTGTGGCTGGGAGTTTCTAATGAGCCGGTCTGCATTCTCCTCTATGGAGGGGCCGTCACCTGTCCCAGGCAGCCACACACCAGACAGCTGCTGCCATTGTTTCTGCCTCAGGCCCATCTGGCTGAAAAGGCCAGACCAGTACTTTTCTGGATGTGGCAACCCAAACAAGTCCTAAAATGACCCCCTGATCTTTGTCACTACAGCTCGTCCCCGTTCAAACTTGTAAAATCTGATCAGTGTGGCTGGCGATTTAAGGAGTAGCTGATACACATAGACAACATATCTACTCATTACTCTGCAATGATTTTCTGAGAAACTTCATAGAAATTATTAATGAGTTTGAGTAGGCTCATCAAAAGACTCCCAGGGAGAGACAATTCATTCGCCCTGACACCAGTGATCATGCAACCATGTTGGGAATGCAAATGCTGCAATCATTTACACATTTTCACACTGGTAATGTGTAATTTAATATTTTGTAGCACTGCAGTACCCATTTTGGTAGGAAACCACAAAAAGTTGCTTCAGGATCCCAATTCCCCCATTCAAAAAGGTGATAAAATGACAATACATGCAAGAAACCGATAAACATAAAAAAGTTGCATATTGAATATGCAAGTGTATTTGTAGTGCCTTACCTGCTATGTAAATTTCATCTAGTTTTTCAGCAACTTTCTGTGGTAAACCAGCTTCTAATAAAGTCTGGAAGTGCTCAGAATGGGTAACTGCAGCAGAGGTGTCCATTGGTTCTTCTGGACCATTTCCATTAATATGTTCTGTGGCCATGTCTCCAGAAATCTGTGTAAATGCAATGAGCCAAATTAATCCTGGGTCAAGGGCAAGACTTGGGGGTGTTCAAGAGAGTGTAAAGTCTCAGACGCATCCGGCAAATCACTTTAACAAAACACACAAAAAAATGCTGTGACCAGTTAAAATTATGGAAATAGAGTGACTTTCAATCAATTACAATGTTAAACAGAGGTTGTTGACATGTGCAAAGCAAGTTATCATGGTTATGTGATCCTTCGCAGTCTGCAGACTTTTCACAATCTTGACTTTTGCAGCTCTCAGCTTGCATCAAGTTGAAGCCCCAAAACCTGGATATAGGCAATCAACAGATGTGACATTGTGCACAAGACAGACAATGCACATACCAAATTCCCCACAGAAATCACTTGAATGACATATTGTAAGAAGAAGAAAAGAAAGAAAACAGTTCAACTATAAGGTTTGTGTCCATGTGGCAGGATTTTCCGTTCTGGTTTGTAGTGGGTTAAAAAGTTTGGACAAACGATGCCAAGTTTACTTGCTAACGCCTGATTCTCGGTCCTTTTGGTCGCTGCTGGTGTAGAAGCCTCGTCTACCACGGTCTCTAAATTACATGTTAGCTTACCTTCTCACTGCTGACTTCAGCACAGGCTAGATAGCTGATACACGTGTTCCATCAGAGAGTGAGCCCCGGTTTCCGGAGACTGACCAGTGAGCAACTATGCTCCCTTTAGCATTTTGATTACTGACACTTCAGAAGCGCCTACTGTGACACTAAGTAAATACTCCAATTATCACGTCACGATCAACCCAAACATCACCCCCGTGCTCCTTTGTATCGTTAGATACTGGGGCTGTAACTTATGCAGAACAACCACCAAACTGATCCCTGTTCACATTAGCACTCACTCAGCAAAACGTGGACGGCAATCTTCTGTTTTGGCCTAACACTGCCCCTTTGTTAATATTAGCCTAACGACATGATGTCTCGTAGTGTCTGCTAATCAATCTCATATCGGTAAGCACGTGCTTTCTCTGTGGTTACAAACATTTCTGCAACGTAAAAAAAGTAATTGCAAAGCCCCCGCATAAAACACCCTTAAATTGTTAAATCCACAACGTTTTCAAAATCACGGGAGTTATTATTTCCCCCCGTAACTTTTACCATAACGCAGGATTTAGCGGGGAGGAACTAACTCGCACACGTTGAGACTAGCTAGCTAGCTCGCGGGCTAGTTTGCACGGCTAATGTTACAGCAATCAAGCTAACTGGGGACCTTCATCGGGACAATAACATGAGACGCTAGTATGCATTATCTATGAGTGTGGCAACGTTTATTATTTTAGTAGGCAAGTGGCATGTGTAGTGAGTACAATAAGAAGGCGTGATCGCCAGTCTTTGCCTATATAAGTGGCTTTTGCGAGCTAGGTGCTGTTAGCATACAATGACAATGAGCATGTCAGTTCCATGATCTGTCAAAATGGGCTAGCTCAAGCTAGCATGCTACTTCGAACGGAATTTCACTGAGGCCATTGTTACAACGTCATTTGTCGGTACGGACTTAATCAAGTGACAAAGCACGCCTTTTAAGTTTTATTAGCTTCAACGAGGCCCTGGGAGCTGGAGCTTTTAGCCAGCTAGATGCGTGGTTTGCCAACGTGCCGCCACATAGGAAGAGTCCATTTTCAAAAAGCCGGTCTGGAGAACTCGTTCCCAACCACCACCAGTTTCCACATTGTTTGAAACAGCACCGCACGATTCAGACTTTTTTTAGCAATCAATTAAGCAACAATCACGTGACCAATTAGAAGCATTCGCCCTACCTGCCGCTGGCACACCAACGTGTATGGTGCGGATTACTTAGGAAGATAAATGTGATATTTAAAAGACAGAAAAAGTGTAAAACTCCCGGCACTGGTCCGGCTTCAGTCATTCACTCTTGATGATGTAAAATGGCTGCCACGTTCACGCCTCGAGTTTTGTCTCGTCGATGGGGTTTCTTGGACAGCCCTGCACGGGCTTGCCTTGTATGCATTTTACAGTAGAACAGCAGGTCACCGCAGCATCCATCCACTACACTGTAAATATATGTGCATGCACTCTATGATCCGTCCTAATTACCAACAACCAGTCATTTCATCACGACTGCAGCGTGAATTTTACCGTGCACGTTCTGGTTAACCGCGCTGTTATAACCTTGCTCGCATAAACAAAACGTGGAGCGTAAAAATCACAACTTTATTTAAACACATAAAAGCATAATATACAATTAAAGCAAAGATTTCTAAAAATAATAATAATAATAATAATAAAACACAAAATCTACTCCATTAAAAATAACTGTTGTGCAAAACACTTTTTAATATAAACTAAATGTTACCAAATGTAAGTCCACATGTTTAAAATTGAATATGTGGGAGTTTAAGAGAGCAGCACTTCGAACAGTGTGATACAGTGTGCAGCAGTGTTGTGAGGTAGGTCCCACTTTCCACCACACGGTGTCACTCTTCTCATGTGTTTTGCACTCCTCTGCTGCACGAACAAAAGAACGGGGTCAAACACACTTGTATAGAAAGCAATAGGATTGTTTGTACAGCAAATACAAGCCATGGGGCAAGAGTTTGCACGAGTGAAGAGTTATTTATTCATTGCATAATATTGTGTGGGTAACAAAAATATCTGCGAGCTAATGTGGTGAAAGATTTTTTAGCCTCATACATGCATAAGAAGATGAGTTGAAACATGATGAAAATGGAAAAAAAGCTTCTGTGTAAGCATTTGTTGCAGGTTTGCAGAAAACTCTAGTTCTGTCATGTATTTATTTTTTTTATTTTTAGCTCAGTTCAGGTCTTACCATCAGTCATCCCCAGATTTTGACAGACAGGCCTCAGGAGGAGTTTATAATGTCTATTTTGATTTATTTCACTATAGAAAGTTCACTTTTCGTCGCCCTGAAAAACTTTAAACTTAGCCCTAAACAGATGTGCAAAACAATAAGTTCAGAAAGTAAATAATTTTGTATTCAGCTCTGTAGGCAGCAGGTGCCAAGCCTTTAAAAAGAGCCCTTGTGTAAGTTGTCAGGTATTAGCCAAAACTCTGACTGCAGAGTCTGTGTGGAGTTATAAAATATTGCCATAATTTTATTGCCATAAAAAGTAAAGCGGAGCTGCAGTGTCTAAAGGCGTAATTATACTCATGGAATTACTGCTGCATAAATAGAAATAACAGCAACAAGGACATTTACAGTTAGCTTTTATTATAAATTGAAAATTAAGTCCCTAACATGGGCATGAATGTGATGTCAAACTGTTCTGGTCATTGCTCCAGGAGGCTTGTACCAAAAATATTATTTGAAGAGAAACCAACACAGACTTTAGTTTTAGATTTTAGTTGTTTTTGATTTCTTTAATATCACCATTTATGAACATGTTGTGACTTTATGTTTGTGTGTCTCTGTCTGTTTTATTGCTGGTGATATATCTTGATAAGGGCAGTAATAGCTGCTGACACCATTGTGGTGACAGAGCGTCTCTGGCCTCTGAAAAACTTTAGTTTATTACTCATCTTTACATCACACCATTCACCAAACACGACAATCAGACTGTGAACTGTTTCAACTTGATAGTGTTTTTCTATTTAGGGGAGAAGAAGCGATTAAAGACTAATTTTTGCCTTAAATATTCATCTTACACCTGTTAGAGCCCAACACGTAACAACAACATCCTGAATTGCTATAAAAAAAATAATAAAACCCAAAATGTAACAAAAGATCCAAAATGTAGTCGTTACATTTTGGGCAAAGTTTTTACTTTTTGGACTCAGCACTTTGTTACATTATTGACCAGTTGTTACATTTTGGGTTTTGTTACATTTTTTATTACATTTTGGACTCAACATCTTGTTACATTATCGACCAGTTATTACATTTCAGGTTATATTACTTTTTTTTTTAATAACATTTGAGGTCATTGTTACCTATTTTTGCATTTTGTGCCCAATCATTTACATTGAAAGTTTATCAGGGGGAGATCTGTTACTAGCCAGTATGAGCAAAAGGATTGATTAACAAAGAAAATCAGTTTCACTCTTCTCATGGTTCCTCAAGTATCATTTCAAGACAAACTTCAGAAACTGTGACTTTACCCTGAGACGAGTCAGAGAGCAGATGGATGTTCACCGGACAATCATGTTTCTCTTCAGACTGTATAAATCTTTCACCATTTTTTTTTTTTAAACAGAGGACAGCACGAGTTCAGTATTTTTAGTGCAGCTGTGGCTCAGGTAGTAGAGTGGACCATCTACAAATGATAAGAGTAGGGATCTGATCTCTGGCTCCTCCTGCCCACACGGTGAAGTGTCCTTGAGAAAGACACTGAACCCTGAGATGCCTGATGCAGCAACTCTCACTGTAATAAAAAAGAAAGAAACATTTCCCCAACTTGGGATAAATAAAGTGTCTAGAAATGAAGAAGAATGATGGAAACTGACTGTGAAACCCATAACTAATGATTCAATCCTGCAAACATGACACCAGGCAAAAAAATCTAAATCTGCATTTGAATCATTTCATCATTTTCTGCTTATTTTTAGTAACTTATTTTGCTACCATACAGTATATTTGTTTCATGCACTTTGGAGAAATCTGAGTTTTCCAAATGCAACAACAAAAGGCTGTCATTGTCATTGTCATTGTCTGCCTCTCTACAGCTTCCCCACACATTACCCATGAACCACACACCTCTGAGTGACCATGATTGTGAAATGTCTGGTCACAGCCACAATCTCTCTGCAAAAACTCGGACCTGCTGAGAGTATTGTTCACCCTGAATTGTGGAGAACAGCAGAGTGCAAACATTACCTGCCAGACTCACTCCGTGTCCCAGGTGCTACGGAGTAACATCGACTGTGTGAGCACAGCACCCCCTGAAAATGAATCAGACCCCAGTTTTTAACAACCATGGAGTCTGTGACTTTTACTCCACAACCTGCAGCGCTCAGCATCCTATTGGACATCACAACAATGACACATAATAAGCTAAATAAATAAATAAATAACCTCTTATAACATCTTGTCCACCACATGTCAAATTACGAGTCTTGGGCCGAGGATTTATCACCAACACAACCAAGGACACAGGACATGGGCACTGATGTAAACACACACAAAATATTTCCAAAACAGATTCATATTCATCCTTGACATTTCAGATGTAAGAGGTGGACAGATGCATAGTCCTCCACAACTATCCTGTGTCTCTTCATTAATTCATAGCTTCTTCCATCCTCCTCTTCTCTTCATTTTTTAAGAAGTCACTGCACTGAAATAATGGATTTAGCCTCAATATAAGAACCAGGGAGAGTTAACAGTGAAATCTTAGCTTGAAGACAATTTGTAGCACACCTGTTATAACGTTCAAAATAACATGCAGTATAGTACAGTTTACAGAAAAAGACCAGAACAGCATTAACCCTTTAAAGGTCGCTCAAAAAAAGTGTCAAAAAACACATTTTTATCATAGATTTTTATATTTCCACTTGGTTTGCTCACGAAGAAGCTGTTCTTAATTCATTGTACTGAGTATAATTACAATAAAGATCCTCCTGATGTATTAAAAATATATTAAAAGACTATTTTTTCAGTTCAACTAGGGAGCAAAATAAGCATATTTGTTGACCTATTCTGCCAAACTGTCCTTTAAATGTACAAAATCCATTTTCAAACATGATATGTATGAACTGGTTGAAACTCTCAGTTCTGTTTTTCTAGGAAGCAACAATTTAACATTTAAAGTGATAGAAAATGTAACATAAATACAGAGGTTGATGTGGTGTGACATGACCAAATAATAACAAACCCCAGTTACCAGGTAACAAAAATCCAGGGATTACATCGAACATCCTCAGTCAGGACGGAAAGATGGTGGAAACATGTTTTGACTTCCCACTTATCATTTTCACCTTTCGATGGATTAGTGGAGAAGGAGCAAAGTGGCCAGTGAGTCACTGAGATCACTGATAAGGTTGGTAGGTTTCACCTAATCCAGGAAGTCACCAGGACCACTGGTCTAATATGTGATGGATCAGAGGAGAGGTCTTCAATATAAAGGAGTCCTGTACGGAGGCTCCATGAAGGAGACCCTCAACACGGTGATACTGTGTCTCTGTCTGTGACTGACTCCTGCTCTGGTTCAGCACACGTCTTGATTTTCTGTTGTCTCCATATTATTAGGTAACTGTGGCGGCCATGATGGGATCAGTGAAATCAGCTGGGTTGTGTTTCCTCCTGTTGGCTTTTCTTCTTGACGTCGCTGATTCTTACACCGACGTGGCAAACAGTAAGAAGTCTTTATAGTACAAATATCTACAGCTCAGTGTCTGTCCACAGAGATTTTACACTGTGGTTTGTTTTCTAAACCACCTCCTCTAGTGGGCTGTGAGGAATGTACTCTGAGGAAGAACAACGTTTTCTCAAGGAATCGTCCAATTTACCAGTGCATGGGCTGCTGCTTCTCCAGAGCGTACCCAACACCTCTGGAGGTCAGAAACAAGATGCTGGTCAAAAAGAACATCACCTCAGAGGCAACGTGCTGCGTCGCAAGGAACAGCTATGAGGTACACATGCTTCAGATTTAACTTATTTAGGATCATTTTTTGCTGCTTCCCAGAAAATTCAAATGAATCTTGATGCTTACAGTTAATATGCCTTCTGTGGGAAATCATTATAGCGATTATATATTATTATTACATTTGTGTGCAATGTAATTTTACTCCATTACATTTATATAACACTGCTGGCTACTTTTTACACTTAAACAAAGACATTTAAAAACATTAGGATAAGTTTGTAAAATACGCCTCATGCTAAAAAAGGAGTGAATTGGCTTCTGTTGTCATATTATTAAATTTAACTAAAAACTAGAGGAAATTCAAAACAAAGAAACAAAAAACAAAACAACAAACTTATTTTTAACCCCTGTGGATTTACCTGTGGCTGGGAACCACCTGATATGTTATCTGTATTGAATTTTATTACATGGTGACACCACTGTGGTGCAGTTATTTTCATTCATATATGATTTTAATGATTCAGACTCACTTCTATTATTTGCTAAAAGATGCTCATAAATCAACGTGTCATCCATTTATCTGCTGCTGTCGATCACTGTGACTCTGTTATCATTCACCTCTTTCCTTCTCCTCCTCTTCTCGTACTTTTTCAGGTAGAGATACATAAAGGTGTAAAGGTGAAAAACCACACAGACTGCCACTGCAGCACCTGCTATTTTCATAAGATATGAACGATGGAGACTGGAGACCACAGCATATTGTTTTCCTGTCAGTGTGTAAGATCTTCTCTCTCCTCTGTTTCAAAAATCATCTTCATGTGTTGCCAG
>OOFC01016484.1:0-29636 GCA_900323345.1 Pseudochromis fuscus
AACAGGTAATTACTTTTCAGATTTGTATTTTAACCCTTTAATCTTCTGCTCAACCATTTGGTAGAGTACATTTCGAGTGACTGTATCTTATTGAAAAATGTGTTGAATTTAATTTTTTTGACAGATTATAGTTCCATAGGAGTTTCTGAACACAGCTATGTAACTTAAACTTTTTTTTTTTTTTTTTTAAAACAGAGTCAAATAATTTATAAAAGCATGACTCTACCATAGACTGACAAATCAGGTAAAGATGCAAGGCTAATGTAATTTAAATTCATCATTGTTCATGTATATATGCTACATTTATATTATTCTATTGCATACGTGTGCTAAGGGACAACAACCATTTTTTCTGTTTTTTTCTGTTGACTTTTTCAACTTGTTTGTATTTATATATATTCAACTCAACCATTTAGTAGAGGTCAATAAGACATTTTGTAGAGTTGAAAAAACCTTGATTGTTGTTATTCATGCCCCAAGAAAATAAGAAATCCATAAGAAAATTTTTTTGGTCGCTTCTTTCTTGGTGTGGGAGGTTAAAGGGTTAAGAATTATGGAGGCCACTGTTCTCTCATACGCATTGTCATATATGAGGCCTGACATAGAGAGCTGCATGCCTTTCCATATCATGTCCAATCAGCTTAATTTAACACATGAGGACTCCTTTAAAGAGGTCCAGGGCTGAGGTCAATACAAAAAAATAAAGTTTGCATTGGTGAAAGCAGCAGGAAACATGTTAACCATAGTTTGCCTGTAAATATTTCAAAATGAAAAATGATCCATTTCTGTCCACTTAGACACTGGTAGTGGACAGCTCTGACTCAGGTGTTGCAGGTAGTGGTTCAGTCCTCACCTCCTCCTGTTCACATGTTGAAGTGTCCTTGAGCAAGACACAGAACCCTGAGTTGCTCCTGATGTTAGTTAGCACCTTGCATGACAGCTCGAATTCAACTGGTGTGTGAAGTGGTAAATTGCAAGATAAACAGAAATCTTGTGAGGTGCTTTGCAGGCCTAAGGTGAAAAAGGGGCTATTTTAAGGCAGTCCATTTACCATTTATTTTGAAATGGTTACAGAAAGTGGTGAATTCATATCAACTGTGCAATGTTTTGATCTGTTCCTCATCCTCATCCAAGTGTCAAATGAAGTCTTTGTAGTGAAATCTAACTCATTAAACATGTTAAAATACAATAAATCTGAAATAAAGTCCTCCCTCTAAATACAAGCTGGCCTTAAACAGGCAGTGCTGTTTTTCATATGAAGTAAACGGTGGCTGACCATCACATGAGAGCTTTTCTGTATCAACGGCCTCAGAGCATTTAATAACTCACCTCTGGTACTGCTGCTCACTACAGCACCAGTTCAGGACAGGCTGTAGGACATGGCAACACATCTCAGTTGTAGTGAACAACCTTGTCAACACACATGAACTCCACACGAACTCAGAAATAAACCCACAACACCTCTAATGATGATGTCTTGTGGCAATCAGCGTGAAGCATAATCATAATGTACCAACTAATAATACCTTAAAATCGTCTCAAATAGCCATACATTAATATTCATTAAATACATTAAAATTCTGCCTCCAATAAAGTGGTGAGAAAACCCTGTAAAATATGTCATAATTCCTCATTTCATGCTGGTGGAGCCCAGCGCAGCCTGACCTGGATAAATCTGAGGACACAATTTATGTCAAATGTTAATTCAGATGCCGGAGCAGGAAGCTGGGTGACATTTATGTAGCGTGAAAAAAAGTGAGGGTATTACGTGTGACTACATGTGATGGTCTCATGCTGTCCTGACAATCAATCTTTCTTTTGTTTTTTTAACCACAACAATGCGTCTACACCCCAGTGCAATATCACCTGAATGTCAAACAATTCCCAATTGTATCACCTTCAAATGACAAAGAATCAGAAACAAATACTGTAGAAAAGCTACATTGCAAATACAGAGCCTCAAAGTACAAATTTAACGAAAGGTGAGGTGAAGAAAATTGCCAAAAAAAAAAGGAAAATTTGATTCTTAAACTCAGAAAGATGATGGGCGCTCATAGGAGAGGCAGGGTTTGCAGTAGCTCTTTCATCAACAGGGTACCTGAAACTACTAAGTAGCCTACATGCAACAAATCTGATTGAAATGCCTTGGTAATATACTTTTTAAATTGTAAAGGGACTTTATGGACACACTGTATCACATGAAAAGTATTCAGACCCTTTGCTTTGGCACTTATTGTCTAACTCAAGTACTGTCCATTTCTTTTGGTACTGTCCATAAAGATGTACAATCATCAAGCTCTGCAGAAGCCTGCTAATGATCCTGATCATTTGAATCAGGTGTTTTTGAAGAGGGACACATCTGAAAGATGCAGGATAGCGGCCCTTGAGGACCCGGATTCCCCCCTCACCCCTGGTTTAGATAATCATGAGACTGCTGTGTAAATGACAGCTCTGGCATTAATTTAGCTTTTTGTTTTGAAGATAATGTATGTGAAGGAAATGAGGACCCTGTTCTTGGACCCATTTGGTGCATCCTCTGAACAGGTCCAGAAATGCAAAGATGTCACACATAATTTAAATCTGATAACAAATGTGTTAGCTTGCAGAACAGATCCTGATGGGTCAAACAAATCAGTGCAGGATGGGGTATGCAGGTATACTTGAGGTAACCCCGCCCCCCCTACCGCACCTTAAGAAATCTCACTTGAGAACCTGCAGACTCCAAAGATCTTAGGCTTGGCTGGGAAATCTTCAGCACTGTTATATTCAATCACAGCTGTTTAGACTCACTCCAACCCTCCTGTAGCACAATCAGTAAAAGAATCGCTGTTTCATCTTGTGGTTGTAAAGTTGAAGGCTTGAGATCAGAGGGAAGCTCAGGATTTTGCAGTTGCCTGCACCGGTACAGGTGCTGGGTGGAAGTGGTTAGACCCAGCTGACTACCAGTTTTTATTTGAGGATATACAGTATTATAGATTTCATACATAACTATGGCACCAAGTAATAAAAACACATGAATATGTTATCCATTTGGTTTGGTTTGGTTTCTGGTTTTCAGTAATGTCAATAAATAACATTGTGTAAAAGGATGAACGCACAACATAAATTAAAATAATAAAGATTTTAGTCATGAAGCAGGGACTGGCTATAAGCTCAGACCAAAGCATTTAGTAATAATGAATCTGTATCACTTTTTGTGGAAAAAATGTCTTTTTGGCAAAATTTGACCAAATTTGAAGTTAATCGAATTATAAAACCAATTTACAAGCAGTAAACCATACATTTGAAAGCCCCTGAGGTTCTGGGGCCTGAGGAGAATGTGTGTGTGTTGGGGGGTGGGGGCATGGTGTTTGTTAATAACAACAAAAATATAAAAGAAACTACTTTCTGTAATGCTGCTGCTATGATGTAATGAAATAACTGATTATTTAATTCTGTAGTAGCTGCTTCAAAGAACACGCCACTGAAAAACATATTTTTTGAGAACTGCACGCCAAAAAACCCCCGAAGGCCCGGGAGGCTTAATTGTACCTTCATGGAGGCTGGAGCTGTAATGAACCTGGATTCACATCAGTTAAAAGGCATGTGAGCCAGTCGCACAGTGAAAAATTAAAACAAATGTACACAGGAACTTTTCCAAATTCTGCTGCAGTATTTCTTCTCTTTGTGAGAATACAGTGACCGTATTCACACTAGTTATTGCAAGGTGAAAATATGCTTCATGTTTGGTGTGAACACAGGTAAAGAATCAAATCTAGAAGTGGCACTGTCCTGTCTCGTGGCTCATTACTCTCTGTTAAATACGTATACAGATACAGACTAAACCCTGTGTTTTGTGCAAGGTAGATTAGAGGTTATGGACCAAACAGAGCAGCACCACTGGAAATCAATGGGGCAGTGTAACCAACACTTCAAGACAAACACAATGAAGACATTTTTAAATTGGCATATTTTTGAAATTTTGAGCATGTCAATGATGTTACTTTGTTTCCATCCTGCTGCTGCTTTTGCATCTTTTTAAGAAACACAAATGCAGCCTGGCCACAGTAGAGTCACCTGGTTAACAAAAGGATCAGATGTTAATCACAGGATTGAGATGATCTCCTGCTTTTAAGTTGAATGTGCTACACACCCGTCCACAACCTGAACCTTTGTATGTTACTGTTTAGCTAGGTAAAGACACATCCTGAGCTGGCACTAAGTATGACATCAGACATAAAACGTGACGTGCAGAATCACCCAGTCTGAGAATATTGAGCTGGATCTCTCTCTGGAGAGTAGTTTTAAAAGCTTTAATTAAATTTAACCTTAACCGCCGAGTTTGCACATCAGAAAACCTGCATGTGTTTTTTATAATGTTTGCACTTTGGTACAGTCACAACCTACTACTCTGACAACAAGGGCATCACATCAAAAACTAGATAAATGACCTGCTTTGATGTTTAACTTTACAGCTTTGTACCAGAAAACAAACTCAGTCTACCTCCACTCTCCACATGTGAAGGGAAACAGAAACATGCCTCAGCCCACTGAGCCACCAAGACGCCAGCCTTTATTGTTCAAAGAGTTGAAGGGTCACTGCTTTATGGAGGGCGGCATGTGGACGCTGTCTATTCCAGCTGGGCCTAATGATAACCATGTGAGCACATGCGAGTCATTGTACTCTTCATAGACAAGCTGAAATGATTCCCCACTGTAGTCTCATGCTATAAATTGTGGTTGAAGGTATAAAGACACTGAGGGGCAATTTCTCTGAAATCCCTCCCTAATGTGGGATAAAGCCACAGAGGACGCCATGAGGATGAAATCTCAGTCTCCTTACCTTTGAACTTGTTTGAGTTAGAAAAGGGAAAATGAAAAAAACAAATCAAAGATGAAGTGAAATGCAAAGGTATGGGGAGAGAAAATGAGGACGGCAAAGATAGAAGAAGGAAAATTACAATGATTGAAGGAAGTGACAGATGAGAGAGGAGGAGGAGAAGGAGAGGGGAGGCAGCCGATCAAATTTTATGGTTGAGTTATCCCTTTCACAGCTCCTTGAAATAGCCAAACAATTTACAATCACCCAAAGCATTAACCTTTCACGAGCCACGGGGACTCATTGTCCATGATGCTGCGATGAGACACTTTGCATGCCTGATGAAACGACGCGAGAAAATAAGCCATTCAGCAGGCAAAACAAAGAAACAGAGAGGACGGGAAGGGAGGGCGAAGAAGGGAGAGGAAGATTAGCAAAGGAGTGGAAAAAAATACATGTTTGAAGGAGGACAAGGAGCGATGTGTTGGAAAATCTTTTGTTAGGGATGGCAGATTGGCCGGTGCACTAGGGTGAGGGATAGCGGGGAAGCTAAGTGGTAAATTTGCTGCCCTCCACGGTTCTGTACTTTTTAGGTGAAGAGGAGGAGGAGGAGGAGGAGTGGGAGGAAGAGGAGCAGGGTTACAGTGAAAGCTGGGAGGAAGCTGACAGGAGAGGGGAAGCGTTAAGAGCACAAGAAGCAGGCTTGATTCCCATCTCGTGGCGGGGAGCCAATGTCCATGCTATTTACTGCATGACAGCCTCCCGTATCTCCATCAATCCCCAACACAAGCTGGAGAACAGGATGGACGGGGGCTGAAGGGCCAAGAGGGGACACAGTGTGTGTGTGTGTGTGTGTGTGTGTGTGTGTGTTGGTGTGGAAAAAGGAAAGGACACAAGAAAGGTAAGCAAGTAAACAAAGAAATGCAGAAAATGTGAACAGTTTGATATATATATATATGTGTGTGTGTGTGTGTGTGTGTGTGCGTGTGTGCGTGTGTGTGTTTAAGACTTGATAGGCACCTGAGCCTTGTGAGATGTGATCTGAAATTGAGCAACAGAAAACTGATAAATACACCAATGGGGGAATAAAGCAGGCAACAGTTCAGGAGGTAGGGACCTGGGCTAGGAACTGGAGGGTCGCTGGCTCAGGCCCGAGCTCAGACAAAGGACAGGGTGTGGACTGGCGGCTGGAGGGGTGACAGTCCACCTCCAGGGCACTGCTGAGGTGACCCAGAGCAAAGCACTGCCCAGCTGCCTTGGGTACACCAAACAGTGGTGGCCCCCTGACTCTGTAACCCCTCCCCAAAGGTGACAGGGCCCCTGTGAACATATGTATGTGTTTATGTGTATGTGTATGTGTGTGGGGGGGGATTGTTTAGAGTTCTAGATTAAAGTTCTACATGTACAAGAAGAAAAATTCAAAAAGATTTGATGGCAAAAAAAACTCCTTGATTATAAAGTTATACATTTCCAAGTGATTGTCCGGTGAACCAGGGAGCAGTCCTAGAGGTGGAAAAACTCCACAATGTACAACTAAATAAGTGAAAGTGATTATGAATTCATTAAAAAATCAGTGTGATTGGATCCCATGTGGACAGACCGTGCAGGATCAGTTGATTGTTAGAGGAAGTGCACCACATTTCAAAAAACAATGTAACGACTAGCACAGACATTTGTGGTTGTGACACACGGCTTGTTTAAGTTCAGGCAGAAGTCTCTCATATCGTAACCTCTCTTTTAGCTAACTGAGCTAAATGCTTGCACAATCTGATGTTCTTCTGGTGAGTGATGTAAAATGACCTTGTAATCACAGTAAACTATGAAAATACTCAATTTAGGATTGGGTTTTGAAACTGAGTATAACCCCAAAGACCTGTATCTGTGTGTCCTCTCTGGACGTGTGCATCTCTTTAATGAGTGCAGAAAGAAAAATGTCTCTCCAGTTTCTACATTTAATGCATTACACAGCGTTAATGTGCTTCTAGAGTCTGCGAGGAGGAGGAAATGAAAGTTTCCGAACTCTAATCAGTTAGAGCGAGCAGCCAACTTATTAGACCCGAGTCTCGCTAATTATTAGAGCAGACACAATTACAGTCGCGGAGACAAATTGAGATAAGGACGAGAGGGAAATGGATTGATAACTGAGAGAGAGAAAAAGAGACAGAGACCAAGAGGGAGACGAAGAAAGAGCGTGAGATAAAGAGACGGAGAAGGTGCATACAAATGACCCCTTTTAGCTAATTAGCAGCGCTGCTAAGAGCCCTGTGAGGATTGGCCCCTATATGCTGCTGCTGCTGCACCGTGGCCCTATAGGTGGTGAGATCAAGCCCGTGGCCACAGGGGCTCATAAGCAATGTGTGTCATCACCGAATACCATCAGTCATAGAACAAAGGAGGCACACGGGTCAAAAGCAGCAATACACCGCTGCACACTGCTGCTCTTCCTCCTCTTTCTCTCATCCTTCATTTCCTTTCCCCATTAACCCCTTCCTCCCCATTCCCTCATCTTCCTCATCTCTTTCCCCTCCTCCTCCTCCTCCTCCTCCTCCTCCTCCTTTCTCGTCCTATCTTCTTCCCAGTTCCTTTGTGTGCGAGTCAATTAGCCGGCCCTTTAGTTTTGATTTATAGACCGCGGACCTCCTATGGCCTAATGGATTGCTGTGAATTAATATGCAATGCTTATGTGTGTGTGTGTGTGATAAATTAAAGAGCAGGAGACACAATAGAGGTCACAGAGGTACCACTTCCTTTAAATCGGCACCGGTCCAGCTCCAGATTTTCATCCCTCACTCGAAAAGAAATGATCAATTTGTAATGTCGCCATAATGGGTTATGAACAATAATAGAGTGACTGCTGTGCTCGTTTAGATCGAGTCTCTCAATATCATTTGCCATGTGGAAATAATTAGGCGCTTCATAAAGATCGGAGCCTGCGATTGTTATTTGAGGGAACAAAAGGCGTTATTGGATGTCAGGCCGATGCATTTGAGGGCGATTCATCAGCTTGTATTTTTTTTAACTCCCTTTGTTGACTGAGGACAGCAACACAGAGATTACAGGCACATCTCACCTCTGGGGGGAGGTAGCAGGGAGGAGGGAGAGGTCAGGATAGGTGCAAGTATACATCAACATCATCACCCTCATCATCATCATCATCATCATCATCATCATCTGATTTTTGTAACACACACTCTATGACCAGAGGCTATTTACGCCAGTCTAAAGTCAAGAGGCCTCGTGCTGCTGGTTTATAGTTCACAGGGTCGTGAACTCTGCGGCCCATATCAGGAAATGTCTGACAGAGGGCCTGTCAACACTCGGCTGCACACACACACACACACACACACACACACACACACACACACACCAGCAGTGCATCATCGCTGTCAGGTGAAACCCTTTCATCTCCACAATGTCAACTTTTTCAAGAACTAACTAAGAAAAACTGCCGTGTTTTCTACTTTCAGCACCAGGACTATCAGCTCCACACAGCTCGGGGGCATTCAGACGATTTATTAGAAATTTACACCATCAAACTACAAACTAGTTATCCAGATTGCCAAATCTTTATTCTGTTCTCTCACTAGGCTAATTTATTTTTCTCTGTATTGTATTTTCTGCCCTGAAATGACTTTTTCTGGCCTTTTTAATTCCATGAAACAAGAGTCAATAGATCAACTGTGTTCCTATAAATTATCTTTATACAATTAATTCTTAACAGCAAGTGATTTTTGTATTAAGAATACAAAAAGGAAACCATCTGTGGATACTGAAGCATAATTGACACAGTTTTATGCTATAGCATCTCTAAGGACCTAAATAAAGAGCCTAACCAACCCAAATGCCTCAGTGTTTTTGTAGTTTTCTTGTTTGTAAGGTGGAAACTTATTTGAGTGAAAAATCAGACAAACATTTTTGTGCATTTGAATTTGTGTACCTTTAACCTGACCACACCATCCTGGCACCCACCACCTCTCCTCAACGACCCTGTATGACCTCTGTGCGACATGTTTGAAAACACTGTGGGGAGCAAAAAAAAAAGAAACGTGCTGCTGAACATACTCGGCTCAGTGATTCCAGTTCCTTCAATTATACTAATCAAACCCACCGGGGAATACATGAATGTCACTTTCAGGAGATATAGATTACATAATTGAAGTGTTTTACACATTTGTGAAGTCATGTTATGGTGCTTTTGTTAAAGCGTAGCATGCACCGAGCACGACATGCAGAAGGTTAAAGTGGTCATACTGTGATCAAACTGCTGTTCCTGGAAGACAAAGTGTGTGAAATAGGACAGTGGTGTGTTGTAATAAATCAACACAGTTTGTGATGTAGTACGGTTCAATATTTTTTGTAGAGGTGTCACAGGTGTCACCTCATTAACTTTCCAGATTTGCAAGAACAGCTATTTTTAAAAAGGCAAAAGGTAGTGTTACCAAGCTGTAGCCCACCTCTTACTGTGTCCTCAGAGGCTTTACCAAAGAAGAAAGACATCTCCAAATCATGCAGTTTAATTCATCTTCCAACAGCAATGTCTTGAGGACTGAAGCGCCGGTTGGGATTTTGGGGTGTCAGAGTTCATTGGGAGGGTGGTTTTTGTCAATCACTGTCTGGACAAATTGAGATTTTAGAGAACAGGTATTGGTGTTGGTGTTTTCACTTGCTGAAAATCCCACTGATGTCACTACTTCAAAGTGTGTAATATGCAACTGCATGTCATTCCCCACCATTTCCCCCCATTTCCTTTCCTGAGTGTTGACATAAAAGCCATTAACAACATTCCCTTGACAAATTATTAAAAATGTAAATTTAAAGGCATTAATGCTGAAAGATGAAACTGAAGGACACGCTGTGTATTTATTGCACAATTTTAGTGATTGAAGTGGCTCATTAGCACTTTAAGGGCATGAATTACTAATCTGAACTGTTTCATCAAATATGACATTTGACAAACCTCCAAGGAAAGTTTCACAAAAAGCGCAGAGGTATAGAAGAGATTTTTACATGTCAACAACACATCCCTGTTGCCGCTGGGCGAGCTGCACCAACATGATCCCTCATTTCCAGGCTGATTCACAGAAACTCCATCAAGGACTCTGAGAGCTTTTAATGAGCATTACGACCATTAAACTTGCTGAGCACACACCAGCTGATATTATATCAACCTTAAAATCAAGTTAAAGGATGAATCAATGCTCTCATGGGATTTACAAGGTATACATGTAATGGCAACAGCCCAACAGCACTAGATGTATAACTGTGGCAGTTGCCCCCGAGGGCCACTGATAATACTCAATCTAACCGACCTCATTAAGGGACCCGTGTTTTTTACCTTCTCCATCTTGCCCGAGATCTCTGCGGCCCGTCGCTGCTTTCATCAGAGGTGATGAAAAAGCACCCGTCTAATCATTTCTTTTAACGCGTGCCGTGGCTGTGGAGTGTGTGCGTGCATGGACGCGGGCTGAGATTATTAACGGTTTAATGGCTAACGAAGCCTGACAGGTGCTTCTCTCACCGAGATTAAGGAGCAGTGGGTTAATGACAGTGTGGGTGAGATTGTCATAACTCACAATAAGGCCATTAAAGTGATATTACTGGGAAAAGACTTCAGCTGATATGGGCTCAACTTTCCAACAAGGTGGCATTGGGTGGAGGTTTCCTGCCATTTTTCAAAAAGCTTTTTTTTTTCCTCGCCTGCAGCTCGGTGGAAATAGCCTTCGATTTGGGAAGAAACAATTGATGAGACAAAGAAGGATGAGGAGAGCTCGTTAACCTATAAAGGGAAACTCAAAACTGTCAACACATGCAACAGCTGTAATTAAATATTTAGTTGGAATTTAGATAAATAATAGGTTGGTGAATACCCTGCTGATTACCTTTTAAACATCATTTAAATGAAGAAAATTTTGATATTGTGATAGACAAAAAAGCAAAAATTGAAACATAAAAAACAGCATTTCTTCTCCTGCTTCCAGGACAAAGAAAAGCACATTCCTCCACTCAGTGAAACATCAATCACTGGCTGAAGTTGCAGGACAACAATGAAGATGTTTCTGACAGGCATCACTGCAGTTCACTACTCCCCTCTAGTGGTGAGGATGTGCCTCTGCAGCAGCTCAGGAGGAAGAGGAACAAAGAAAGAAGAGGCGAACAAAAGAGTCGACAGCGGAGAGCAGCAGCAGAGTCACAGAGCAGTGACACTGTGGGGATGAAACTAAACAGGAAACTGGGACTTACTGAACATGCAGTGAAAATACCAGGAAGAGTGGATGCTCATCAGAAACGGACCATAAATGTGGTTTAAAGTACTGCATGTTGTTGCTGTTGTATTATCCATTCATTATGAATTTTATAAGAAAGTAGAATATCTACAGTACTGTGATAATGAGGCAGCAATCCTAGACTAACAGTAATAATCCCTCTTTACAACTCAATCATGTATTTGAAGGTTTTATTTTTGGCACGGCTGCACAATTAATAAATAATAAATTAATAAAGAAATGATTTATAAGTAATGCCTTTGCACTATTTATATGAAAAAGAACAAAATGTATTTTTGCAAGCCTGTCATTTCTTCTATTCACTGTCTTGTCGGCCATCGCTGGATTTTGATGTAGACTCACGTAGTCTAAATGTGTATCTGTATGGACACAACTCAGTGTTACCAGTCAGCTGGCAGCCACACAGTTGTGAATGAGCCAATGATTTTGATGCATAAATTAAACAGTTGACGCTAAGTGCAACCCGGAGACTGTAGGATATATAGAAATGGATGAAGCAGGCGTGATGTCATCCACTGGCCGTAGACTCGCATTTTGAAACCAGGAGGTTGGTATTTGAAAGTCGTGAAGTTGATTATTTGAAACCAGAAGTGACCATATTTGGACATGACAGGAAGAGGCGGGTCTTACCCTTGAACCTGGGGTCACTGCCCAATGTTTATGAGACAGCGTCGGTCTCATTGGACACCAGACCTGTCAATCAAGCTAACCATGGCCCTAAATATTTGTCGTATTGCTGCCTAATATCTGCTTAGTCGTGATTTTGTTTTTCAGATGGACCACCAGATCATGGAGAGGATGACTTAACTTTAACTAATAACATCAGAATGACTTGTGGGAAAAAATGTATTTCATGATTGAAAATGACAATTTTTGAATTGAAGTCAGTTGAAGTCAGACAGTTTGTAGGAGCCAACCTCCAATGGCTGTCGGGAGTAATGCGTTATTTTTCGCTTCCGCAATTGGCCTTGCTTCTTCTGTTTTTATAGAGTCTGTGTTGCAACCTCAGTGATCTGCTTAAAATAAGCAGCAAACTGCAAATTTTACAATTAGGTCTATCCATGTTCATGTGCCAACTCTGTCTAAAATCAAAATAAAACATCTCACAACCTCGAAGAGAAAACCAACCATACCTCAGCAGCAGCAGCAGCAGCACGCAGCAGACAGACACACTAGCAGGAACAGAAAGAGAAACATCCTGCAGCTGAGGAGCCAGATGTTCTCGAGAGCTACAGAAGACCAGATCAGAGCTAAAAGTGAAGCTGCATCCATCAGTTTGACAGACATATTACTCCAACGGACTGTTGTAATTTGGAAGAATTTCCCTGGTGTGGGATGAATAAAGTCATATGTTACCTTACTTACTGTTCCCCGTTCTACAACAGTACAGCCAGTTCAGAATGATGTTGGTGTGAATTACAGGTGATATTTATGAAACAGACAGTGCTTGATTTCAGACACAGTTGATTTATTTTAAAGCAATAATCCTGGAAAGGGTTGTTGAATATGGATTTGATATTTACTTATTGTACTGAAGGTGAAACTAAAGCAGAACAAAGATAAAGTCAACACCCATTAAAAACATGTTTAGAGTTTTCAGGCTTCACAGTAACATGATTGGGGTTTAAGTTTCACTTGCTCACTGAAACTTGAGGCGTATACCTGTGAGCGGTTCCTGCAACACCACAGCTGCAGGATGTGGAAACATAGAAGCTTCTGTGGCACATAAAATGATTCAATTTATGTGTGTGTGAAATACCAGGAAGGGATCAACAACTTAACAAAATAAAACACTTTAAGGATGTGGATGTCTGTCTGGACTAACGCTGGCTGTTGGAGTGAAAAACTCCCAAACTCAACACAGAGCACGTATCCAGGATCAGTGTGCTGCAGGGAAATACAGCGCAGTGGATATTCTCACTGAGAATAAACTCAATTCTTTCAGCTTGATTTTATTTGTTGTGATGTCCACAGCCACACAGGATGACAGCCACAGCCGGGGAGGGTAATGCCGTTCACTTGTTCCAGTACTTTAAGCACACTTGGTAATTTTATTTGCAGTCAGCCACTTCACAAATTACTTAAGTTAACAATTTGTTTGATATATGATTCATTTACTTTCCCACTGTCGGGTAAATGCACAATTTTCTGTTATATAGTTTTTTACTTCTTTGTCATTGAGTGAACGTGTTGGTGGAGACGTGGTTTCCTGGGGTCTGTTCCAGAAAGTGGGTTTAGTGGAAATTCACTTTGCTAAGCTTAAGGTAGTAGTTGTCTTTGTTGTTTGAACTATATTTTTACATTTAATTTTGGGATGTGTCTGATTGCACATCACTGAAACTAACTTTTAATTCAAAAACACTCCATCCCTTTTTCACCTGTAATATTCAGACAGTGGAGATAAATGACCAGACTGTCACAGTCCAAGTTACACATTTAGCAATTATTTCACTTTTTTCCTTAAAATGTGTTCCTATGAGCCCAAAGCAGCATTACTATTTGTAACTTGTGTTTGTCTTTGTTGGTTGCCATGGTGAATCATCTTATCAGAGCTCCTCAACTCAAGGTGAACAAACTGGACCTGTTTTCACTTTGAGGGTTGTTCAACTCAAAGTTCAGGGAAAAACTCTGAACCTGTAAAACACTCTTTTCTGAATGGCTGAGAGAAAAGCTTGGTCAGATTCTGTGGCCCCACCCATCAGGCCACACTATGTGCTGCCATGTTTCACGGGGATGCAAGATTAGTTAGTTTTCCTTTTGTATTAGTTCTAGTAGACATCCATAGTTTTTTCCCTTGTGTTTCATTTGGTTTGGCCAAGCCACAACACATGTTCCCCTTTGTATCATTGTTAGATCATTTTGTTCTTGCTCTAATTTTAATTTTATATTATTATATTTTCTGTAGACCTGTTTCATTGACCTTGCTGTTAAGTTTGTAAGGTACCAAATCACAACAGAATCCTCTCATGGCACTTTGCAGAGTAAGGTGTAAACCAACCAACCCCCTGAGCAAGTACTCACACTGTTCCCTCCCAGTGTCGCCAAGCCACATCCTTACTTATGGCTGTGTCTTTGTGTGGATGAGTTTAGTCAACAGTTAGTTGGGATCATAATGTTGTTGTGCCTCTACACAATCTGTAAAAACAAACTGAACCAAAGAGGTTATAATAATACCTCTCAGTGTTGTGCAACATATTACTTCACACCCAACAGTCTTCGCACGACTCTCCTGATTCATGTTTAGCCGATTATTTTAGTCTTTTCAGACTGTGACAGGTCGATTGCAGTGACACTTCAGGCATCTTTCTCTTTTCAAACTCTCAAATCCTCCAGAACAGATGATCCTGAGCAGTGAATCTCTGAGCTGTGAATCTGTGTCACTGTGTACCTGCAGGGATTGGAGCTGCCACTCGAGCCACTGCGTGCAATTACCTGAACAACACTCACCTGTTGTCACCTGTATCCTTCAGGACCACACCCAGTCCTCCCTCCTGCCCTGCCAGCCCGCCTGAAGGAAAAGCAGTCATTAGATTTCTGATCTGTGTGGACATACAGATATATTTAGACTGTTTGTTCTCACTTCAGCTGGGAAACACCTGAGCTGGGGAGCTGATAACCACTGCATCTTTGGTGTGTTTTGCTACTTTTTTGTTTTTAAGTTGGTTTTATTTTCTGGACACGAAGCGTTAAACTGGTTTGAATCTGTTTCACTTTGGATACAAGGAAGTATTAAAAGGGTAAGATCAGTGTTTCTGAAAGAAAATGAATCTTCTTCATGTCAATACTTTCTAATTTTCCTTTCCCTTCCTATCATAATCTCCCATTAACAGATATCTTTACTGTTTCTCCCAGCTGTGTGTGTTATCATTAAGACTCGTCGTCAGCTATGTAATTTTCACACTAATTTCACAGGGATGTGGGCTGGATGTAATAACACAGCCAGCATGTGAACAGTGGCTAAGTAGACTTTGTATTCCTGTGTGTGTTTCTTCTTTTTCCTTCCTGCGTGTTTGTGTGTGTGTGTGTGTGTGAGCGCGAGATAGAAGGTCTCGGATAATGAAAGACGAAATGCTTTAATTTATCTTTTCCTTTTATTACAGATTAAAATGGGCTGCTTCACATTCGTCAAACTGATGATGGTTTTGTTCAACTTGCTTATCGTTGTGAGTATGTTTCCACTTTGATTACATGCTCATAAATGATGATGAGGAGGAGGAGGGAGGAAGTGGAGGGGAAAGAGGAGTTGTGTTCATTTACTCTTTCTTTACATGAAAAAACAAACAATACATTTCAACACAATGGCTGGAAAATCATTTAATCCCATCCTTTAATACAAACAGAGATGTTACATAAACATCTCAGATCACTGAGCCAGAAGCGCTAAATGATGCTCCTTCTCAATTTTTTCCACACCGTGGCAATTTTCATCTCATTAACTTCAAAGGCTCTAATTTTGCCACCTACATCCTTGGCTTAATGTGGATAACTAACACAGTGGGTTTGTCATATTCAGAGGGACTTTTGGCGGCGGTAAGCTGAATTTGCCTGCCGAGTCGGGACCACCTGGTCTTCCACTGTCACACATGAAGCTCTCGGCGCTAGTCATCATTTCCTCACAATTTTCATTTCTGCCTGAGCAGCCTCTGCCTGATGAATCAGGCAGCAGCTCTGGAGCCACAGTGGTGCAGTGATTGTAATGTCTCTGTGAAACGTTGGCCAGCACAGCAGAATGACCAAACAGCTCCTCTCAGCTCATGAAGACAAAGCTTTATAATGTGACCACTCCAACACTTTGCACTGTAGTTGCATCTCAGGTTTGGTGTTGTAGCTTCATTATCTCCTCATTAGCATTAGCTCAGAGCATGTATTGAAAGGGAATAACCTCAGAGTCAACTGTGCCATCAAGTGAGGCTGCTAATTGTGATGATACGAAGGAGAAATGAATGTTTCAATTAGCACAGTTATCAATGAATTATCATTAAATCAAACATTTGGTATTTGGACAGATGTTCTGTTTTGTGTCCTGATTAATTTGTGTTTCCCCAATTTTAGTCTAATACATTAGCTGTGTAATAAAGCCCCACAGGCCTGGACCCTTTAATCGACACCGCCTCTAGTTTTTCTGTTTATTATTTTTACTTAACTGTACTTAATTGTCAGTGTTTATGTCTGTTTAGTCAGAGCTCCTCCAAGATTACTTCAGTATCAAAGTAAATTTTGTTAGTCCATACAATCCAATGCATATCAAAAGGAAACTGGTAACAACACATTTGGCACATGTAATTTTCTAATACATGAACAAATTCAGGCAAAAAAAAAAAAAAAAGAATATTTGAGTGGGCTCGCAATGCATTGTATCTAAAGCAATATTATACTGTACATCAGGTCATGCACAACAAGACCTGTAAAAAAAACCAAAAAATAAAAACACACAAAAAAGTAAATTCTTGCAATTCCTACAGTAAATCAGGTCACACTATCAGCCATGTCTTATTAAGTAGCAATGATTTATAACAACCAGATCCAGATCTTGTAATCTTCCCCTCCTTGTGTTTCAATCCAATTAATACATGATTTTTACAACATCTGAAAATCAAATATAGCTAAACAAACCTACTGAAGACCAGATTGTATGAGTATTGTATGAGTTGACTGTCAGGACTTAATGAGATTGTGTGCTTCCAGTAATATGACCCGTGATGATGGGGTTTTATACTCATCTTTCTCTTTCCAGGCCTTTCAGTGTGAACTGATTCCACTGGGGTGGGACAGCCTCTTTTTTCTGTTCCCTCTGTATCTTTCTATCTCTTCTCTCCATTCACCTCCCCCTCTCTGGAGGCCGTGGCCTCCTATTTTGCAGCCTGTTATTCATCCCCCGTCCTCTGACCCTAATAGGCTATATTTTCCATCTCCGCAGAGGAGACACAGCTTCTCCTTTTTCCCCCTGCTCGTTCAAAAACCTGATTTACTTCCAGTCCTTTTTTGCCACGTGGGTGTTCAGCTGACAGGGCATCCACCTACATATGGCACACTATCAAAGGTATTAGCTCCCAAAAAAGACAGCATGCCAGCTGTAATTATACCTGGTGAGGGGTGATGGTGGCAGACATGGAGTTAGAGAGGGAATATGCTTGTCGTATCACATATAACCAACGGTGCAATGATGGCACTGAACAGCTTCAAGAGAGATGAGAAGAGAGAGAGAGAGAGACCCCAGAGTGAAAGGTGGAAAGAGAGCAGCAGGAAGAATGGAGGAGAGGGTGAAAAACAGATAAGAAAAGCAGGACAGACAAAGAAGGAGCGGGAAATTATTCCCACATGGAAGACGTCAGCGCAGGACAGGAGATGTGGAGTGTTAGGGGCTGATGAAGAGCAGAGAGGAGGAGGAGGAGGAGAGTAAATGGAAACAGCCTGATGGAGCCTGACAGGTGATATCAGGTTTCAAACATGGTCTCTGCAGACAAGAAGGAAAGAAGAAGAAATCACTCAGCGGGGCGAGTGCAAGGTGAAATACACAGAGGGGATGGAGGCAGATAAAAGGGTGGAGAAGAAGAAGAAGAAAAGGTCAGAGGTGGAGAGATGAGGAAGGAGAGGCAGCTGCAGAGGTAATGACAGTGAGATCAGGTGATTTCTGGGATGTAATGTGAAACATGTGACACAGTAACAAATTTGTCGTAAACAGGTTCTGTGGGTTTTAAGTCAGTAGATTTTTTTGAACGTACCAAAGTATTTCATTAATACTTACTCTCTCCTTTTTGTTTTACATAATGTCAATAAAATCATTAAACAAATTGTACACAGTAAGTTCAATGGATTTTTTTCATTTTAGATTTTCTGATTTGAATGATTATTTTTTTCTTTTTAATTTGTTGAGTTTTGAAAATTGTTTGTGAAACTAAACTGAACACTTCCCCAAACTAATATAACAGGAAGAAGTGACACTCTACTGCTCTCATTGTTCTTTATTTTCACTTGATTCTGCTTTACAGTCAAAATAATTCACATTAAAAGCTGTGCAGTAACTCTCAGGGTATAATCAATCGCTCTTTTAATGTGAAACATCTGAAGGAAGTGAATGGTGAAGCACAAGGGTTTTTAATGACCAAATCCTACCCTACACTCCTATTAATGCTGTTTAGATTCAATACTGAGAATGCAGATACAATTACATAACAATGCAAGGTAGTATTAAACACACTGTTCACCAACTTTACGGCTTTCTCAGGTGCTCACTCCATTTGTGATGAAAAAAAAACAGCAATTAGAAATAGAGTATTTCGGCCATAATTGTTACAAAAGATCAAAGCCATGCAGTCATCAGACTTTCTTTGAAGTTATTTTGACAGATCAGCAACAGCATCAATTGTATGCTTCTAATATCTCTGGCACTATTTGAGCTTGTGTTGTTTTATGGCTTGAAAAGTTTGAAACCCCTCCTGTACACACCCGTGCTCTTGAGAGAAGATTTTCTGGAAAGGTCAAATCTGATTGAGGCCTGTGTGGACATTCAGTCAGAGCACCGTAGCTGGTCGACAGCTACAGTGCAAGCACAGAAAGTGGACGTCCTGAGTGTGCTGGAAAAGTGCTGGAAAAATGTAGATGAATGTATTGTACTAAACAATTTTTGATTTTTTTTTTTTTTTTTCATGAATTCATGTTTGAAGGATTCCAGCTCTCTCACGATTTGTAGAAATGTGACTGCAGCTGCAGTTACCCAGTCTGTTATTACATGTGCTATTGTGGAGACATTCAGTGTGTGTCAGTGGGGATACTGGTGACAGGTGTGGTGTCCAGTCATTAAAAAGTCTTACTGTCCAACAAGTCCAACAAATTAACAGAGGACAGTGAGATTCTGTCTTCTTCTCTGGTGAAGCTATAATCCTGTAGCCTACAGCAGTACACCCCATGGCTGGCTTCATCAACAAGCACAGACCGAGCACTAAATGGATGCCTGTGCAACGTTTGTGGATTCGATAAAGTTGGAAAACAGAAACAAGCAAAACAGTCATTTCACTTCAGGTTCAGGTAAAAAGAGGCCGAGTTGTCGCTTGACCTCGATACATAATATGAAGCCTGAGGCAGCATCTCTCTCAGCCTCACCAAAGAAATCCCCCTGACTGAATGCGGAGAAAGATATTGAGGTGTCATGGTGTCACTAAGAGGTAATAGTAAGAGAGAGATGGTGATGTAATACGGTTTCTCATTTCCAAAACCTATTACCCCCTCAAGAGCTGCTGACTGACCCCATCTGGATGACTGCCAGGCAAACAAATGACTGACGTGTGGCTCGCTGTTGTTAAGTGTGGATTACATCCTGTGGAGGGCTAACTAGTCACAATCCATCCTTCATAAATGACAAGAATTTGTGTGAATTTGCACAAATGTAAGTGGATGATTTTTTCTCTGCAGCTGGGTGGCCTGACCCTGCTGGCCATGGGCATCTGGGTGAGTGTGGACGGAGGTTCCTTCCTGCGCCTCCTGGGGCCGTTTTCCAGTCAAGGCATGCAGTTTGTTAACGTTGGGTTTTTCTGCATCGCCATCGGGGCCGTGCTGGTGCTCCTGGGCCTGCTCGGCTGCTGCGGGGCCCACAAGGAGAGCAAGTGTCTGCTGCTCACGGTAAGTGCAATGAAACCCGGTTTAGATCATCACAACGCTGCTGCACAGACTGGACAGTGGAGTATGTAGGTTTACTCTAAAGTACGCACGATTACTTCCTTCCTGTCTGTTCAAAGGTCTGTGTCTTCAAAGGTAGAAACATCAGTGTACACCAGCACAAAGTAGCTCTGCACTAGTGCTTCCTGTGTAGGTGATTCCCACTGAACACAAAGTGAAATTTAGAGCACAATTTTGGTTTTCATCATGATAACGCTTCAGTTTCACAAGATACAACTCCTTCTCAAGGCTCCTTGATATGTGTTGAATTCACTACATTATCAGATGTTTGTGTGCAACAGCTACAAATACTGTATATACTTAAAGGGGGGGCATATAAAGACATGCTAGTAAGACATGAAGTGATTTGTCTAAATTAAACATAATTATTTTTTTTTTTAAATATTGGAAAAATATTGGAAAAATACATTTGAAATATTGAATGTATTTACATGTCTAATATAAAGTAAAAGAATAACCTTACCCCTTACAACTCCATTCTAAGGGGTAAGGTTGAAGCATAGGGGGAAGGGGTTTGGGGTAAATATCAGAAATGGGATTGGGCCAAAAGCTGACTTTAAACAATGAGTCTTTTGGAGCCAGCATCTAATGGCCATAGCACTTTTTTGCCCTCCATATTGACTTCATTTTCGTGACCCAGGGGCTACATCCACCTTTATATTACAGTCTATGTCAGAGCTACAAGAAGCTAGTACTTATATTTGTCACATAAATAAAACCATCAGTGGTGGATGGATGGTTTCTGAGGAAATCTCCCAGTAAGACTCAAAATAGAAAAACTCAGAGATAAATCAGTCATCTACACATGCATCGTGCCTCATTGCCCTTAAAAGAGGACATTATGATATAAAACACCTCAAATGATCATTTGTGGGTTCATGAGGTGCTTTTACACCCAGTTGCTCCACATTCAGTACCCCACTCAACCTTTGCATTTCATCAGCAGCCCAGCTATTATCCACATCCGGCCCTCCTGCCTCATCCATATCAGGGGCACCACCAGCTCCTGAACAGCACCAGTGTACATTATTACGCTCATTAATGACGGGGCTAACTACCTTTTAGTCCACTGCAGTGCATCTAATGAGGAGCACAGGCAGCACATTCTCCCCCCGTAGTGCCTCCATCATGTCCACAATCTCCCATCGAGTTGAATGATGATGGTGGAAGCAGATCCTGCGACTGACGGAGTAGGACGCAGCGCATTTCTGGCTTCATGTGAGCAACAGCTGTAATGGACTGGATAAAAACAACAGATGAGCCGATACAAGTGATCATTCAGGCTTTGTGTCTTCTTATTGTCTATCTGTGCTCTCAGTTGTGCACTCAGCTGAGCTTTATCGACAGCCGGTGATTTTACAAGAGTGGCTGAACAGAACTTTAGGTAATGGGCAATATTTTTTGTAATTTTTTCTTGAATTATTTCTTCAGATGATTCTTTAAAAAAGACACAGGAAAAGATTCACTAAGCGTTCTTACAGCCCTCTTAAACAGCAGAAATGTTTGTATCTGTGTTCTTGGAAAGATAAATCTCAATCTTTCCTAAGTGCCACTTGTTCCTAATTTGCATATGTAAATGCACCAGCAATACCCACACCAAGGGTCATGTGCTGCAGGCCTGTGTGCAGAGCAATCACAGGAACTGAACAGAGAGGTCAACAAGTCATGTTTGAATGAAAATGTGAAGACATTTTTTTCCTTCAAGTTAAGTCTAAGCTTTAAATAATCACACTGTGAAAGCCTTTATTTACAAACTGCTGTTGAACAGACTGACTGAGCCTACACACACACACACACACACACACACACACACATCCTCTGGTTGTGAATTAAAATGGAGGTGTAGTGTTTATTAATGCTATGGTTCCCTGTAAATAATTACAAATATTAATTGATGAAAATCATATTTTCCTCTTCCTTTCTCCTCCCTGCAGTTCTTCTCCATCATCCTCATCATCTTCATTGCTGAAGTGGCTGCTGGAGTCGTAGCTTTGGCTTACTCTTCATTTGTAAGTTTTTTATTCACTGCATCTCCATCACACTCCCTCCCTCCCTCCTTCTCCTCTTCACTGCCTTTTTCCTTTGTCCCTTAATTCTTCTAGTCCCTCTCCGTCTTTTTCTTTCACCCTCTCACCTCCACGTCCCACTCTCTGGATTTTATCTCCATGTAAATTCTCCATCGTAGCAGAGGGCTATCATTGAATTACTGGCTTTATGTCCGCCTCACTACATTCGGCTACTTAATGACTCCAGGATAGCCCAGGGCCGTGTGCGCTGTCTCTCACTTTGAGCAATTTATTACTCTGGAATATTGAAGCTAAAGCATTTTATATGCAAAACAGCCTATTTACATATGTGTCCCCCTCTCTCCCTGAAACACACACTCTCTCACTCACACACACACACACATGCTCCATTTCCATTTAGTAGCACGTATAATAATTACAAGGATTTCAAATGAGCTATGCAAAAAGAGGTTACTGAAGACTGGTACACTAATAAAGAAAACAGAAAGAGGAGTTTTTTATCCAGAGGATGTATGTGGAGCCACAGGAGCAAAGAGGGTCATCTAATGCTTTTGTCACTTGTCTACACCTCTGGTGCTGGTAAACCACTTTCAGTTACAGTCAAAAAAAACAAAAACAAAAATGCAGAGCATTTTTAAAACACATTATAACTTGCAATCATGAAAAGTATGACAGCCCAAGAAGCAAAGAGTGAAGAGGTATGTCATTGTTGTGGCAACACAAAGCTTCATAAAGACGCAATACATTTGACTTGCTGTGGTCAGTGACTGTCCCAGTGTTGCTTTATACCAGCTCTGCATGAAGCCAGTTTGACCAATTACTTTCACAGATGTGCTACTGTACCACAAACATGGTCATTTACAGAGCCTTACTTAGAAGAAGAGGAGGTCTGGGTGGATGGTTGGTAATGAACATTACCTAAACTAAATACTTTTTGTTGGTAAATTTAACCACACACAGTAGCACTGGCAGTTTAGAAAAAACTCACAGGAATATTTTAACAATGGGAAATACATAAGATTAAGCACCTGGATACTTAATTTCTTAAAAGACATGGAAAACAGCTGCCAGAAGTCTGTGCTGGCTGGGTTTTTGTTTTGTTTTTTTTCATATAATTTTATAATATCACCTTGTTTCAAGTACTCATATTATGATAGCAAAATGTAGCTGTTGTGCTGTTTGGGTTTTATTTATTTATTTATTTATTATAAAGATTCTTCTTTATAGTCTCTCCATCTTTATTTGAAGCAGGGCAAAGGTCAATGCAGCCGCTTTAGGTTTCTCTGACAGTGAGGAGCCAATAAAAAGAAAAAGAAAAGAAAAAAAAAGCAGCTGAGGCATCACAAAATACTGTAAACACTAAAAAATTGCAAACTCCTAAAAATGCAGTAATTTTCAAGTGTGTTGGTTTAGCTTTACATGATTGTGTAATTTCAACATAAATAAACAATATTTACATGTATTAAAACAACAGAACTCATAAAAACACATATTCTTTAACCATTTTTGTCAATTAACAAATCTATGAAATATTACAGAACCAGTGATTTGTTTTAATTTTACTTTTAAAAATTTGAAAATGTTTACAGTATTCAACTTCAATTTAACCATTTTATCTATCAAATAAAGAATAAAGGTTTGTGAAATTATTGATTGATTGATTGATTGATTGATTGATTGATTGATTGATTGATTACTGATACAGTTGAGATTATTTCTGTGTAAAAAAAATGAAAGAAATAAACTAAATTGGATTTTTTTATCAAATAAAAATTTTATGATTTTATGATTTATGACATTCAGGGGTTTTACATTAGACATGTAAACCCACAGTCTTTGTTTGTAATTTCATTAATTAGTTCATTTTGTCAAGAAACTGAAAAGTAAAATTACAGATGTAGATTATTTTTTTTTTACATTGCACTAATCCCACTGCCTGCATTTGTTTAATCCTATTGCAAAAATGTAAAACACATATCATGATACATTGAATCTTTCTTTTTTCCTTTTTTTTTTTTTTTTCAGTGTGCAGGTCGGCGTTTATCTTCTCTTTATTTTCTGTGTGTAATCCAATGTTTTCTAGTCTTATCCAATCCCAAGTGTGCCTGCTCTCACACAAAGAAGCTGTAGGTGTGTGTGTGAGTGTTGGTGTGTGTTAGTGTGTGTTTCAGTGTGTCCTTGGAGGCTGAGCTCAGAGCGCTGTTGCTGCTGCTGCTGCTGCTGCTGCTGCTGCTTTGTTGAAATAAATCTGGCCCATCTTTCACTTGTCATTTACAAAAGCCGAGCTAACCAGAGATGTAAATGGCATGTGGTGGGAGGCAGATCGACCATAGAGAGGATCCCAGTGTGTAGAGAGAGAGAGTGGGGCTCTATTGTCTGAAGCCTGGGGAAATGCAAGACATAATTCAAAGATTTGGCCTCCTTAAGAAGATCATAGATATTCTTTAGAGTCAATTTAATGCACCGTTTGTTAGCTTTAGCATCATCTGGTCATTACAAACACAAAGAACATCGTCAGTTCCATCACGGATATGAGTGTGCGCGACCAGCTGTCCATCTCCTGCTTTTGATAAGACACAGTAAACACAATAGCAGTGGAATAATGAATATGGGCAATATACATCTAATATGCATATATATAGCTGCCTGTGTCAATAAGTAAGAGACAGAGGCGTAGACAATGAAGGGAGACGATAAATAAAGTGTTGATCTATTCTCTTCCACTTATCTGCAGCATAAATCTGCCTTTTGGCCGCTGGGTCTCCGCTGCTCATCTGAGCAAAGAGCCAATAACATTCAGGTGGTTGAAATAACTGAGATTTAATAAGCAATTCCAGGCGGCATTATGAGAGGCCGTCGCTGGTCAGGGTTGTTGTTCCTGTGCAAAGTGATTCGGAAGTGACCGGGGTGGAGATTTATTACTGGGGCCAATATGAACTTCACCGTGGATTAATGAAATACACATTATATAGTAATGTGGCTCTCAATGAATCACGCCAACGGCCATACAGCAAAGGAATACAGAATCAAATCCAATACAAACTAGTGGAAAGATTAGCCAGTACTGTAACATTATTAACTCCAATTTCTTTACTCAAGATTTGTACATTACCAATAGGAAAAGAAAAATACTGTGTATGAAACTGTGTATGTTAGAAATTATCACCTGACTCTGCTCTTCCCCTCAGCTCTACCGAGGGTTTTAGCACCATTCAGCTCAGTGGTTTGGTTTTACAATCCTGAACATCACAGTTTTGGTTCATACTAGTCACTAGTGAACCACCACTACAACAGGAAAATAACCAAGATACTTTTGTTACGATTGGTGGACACTGTAAATGTAATAATGTGTAAATAAATAATTCTATTGGGCGGGTAAATGACACAAATAACATCTACAAATAAGAATCCAGGTTTTAAATTATGTTTTCATACCCAAATCCTAAACCACTAACTCAGGAGCATGTACACATACGGCAACACGCCACACAGTTACATGTGCATTTGATGCCCTGATCCTGCCACTCTGTTTGTTATTTAGCATTTAAGTAAGAAGCTAACACCAAATGCAAAGCAAATTTCAGCCTCGCACAAATACAAATGGAAATGGAAATTCTGCCATATGCAAATACCTGAACAGCCAATAGGGGTTTGTTTACATTTGGCTACGTGTAACCGTCTCAGGTTTTGGGGACAGCCCTGAACTGTGAAAACAACAAGTGTGAACGACCACTGAAACGTATTGAGAACACGTTGCTCAAACCACATGCATCGGTGGTTTGGAAGTATGTGACGACAAACTGCAGTAGTATGAATATCATCCATTGTAGTGTAAACTCTGTGCATGCTGATGTATCCCTAGTAAAGACATGATGGAAAAAAAATACAACTTTTCTTGAGTTTATTCTCCTTCATCTTGCCCTGCGCTCATTCATAACTCATAAACAACTTTGTCCTCTCACCAGATACAGTTGGAACAGGTCGTTTATGTAAAGTGGTTCATGAATCATTTGCCTTCTCTTCTCTCTGAGCTAACTGTGCTAACTGTTTACAACAGCTGGCACTGTTGTGGCATTCAGAGGTAAGAAACTTTATTATTCCCACAACTGTTGTCGGAAATTGTTGCACTGTTGTAACGTTGCCGTAGTGAGACGTGAACACAAGTGGTCAGCAGGAAGGTTTGGAGACACATGTAAATACCAGGTGTGAACTTGATGAATCTTGGCTGTCCATTCGTGAACCCGAAACCAGATACACATGCAAGCAGCTAAGTGTGAATTTGCTGGAGGAGTCCTCCCCTCAGAAACCATGGCGACCGCCGTTGCCACCATCAACAAAGAGAAATATTGCTGCCTTTTACCTGCGGTGGAAATACCAGATACAATGAAAATAGCTTGGCTGACCTCTCTCCAAGCCCTCTCCTTGGTACAGAGTCAAAGTCCTGTTATAAAGCTGTGGACAGCTACAGATACCGGTAAATCTTAATGCTGATTGGTTGTCACGATACCATGTGATGATAATTTTTTGCTCAAGTTAAAACTTTTTTACAACTTGTGTGGATGCAAAATCACTTGGTGTTATCTGTGAACACAGGAAGAGACATTAATGATTAATGGTTTTCTTTATTTTTGCTGTAAGGTCACAAGTCAAAAAGCCTATTTACACCCATGTATTGTGAGTATATCACTAACACATTGCAAATCTACACATTGATGGTGTAACTTTGTTATAGACTTTTCACATTGTCACAATGTTTTCCTATTTTCATTCAAAACAATATTATAAAAGATGATAATGCATTACAGGCACTTTAACTTTATAAATAAATGAAACAGCTGTAAATATATTTTTTAAGATCTTTATGTGTTTTAGAGCTGATACTCAGCTCTGTGACTGATACAACAAAGAAGCATAAATTTGACTTGAATTCCTACTCAGTTATTTGTCAAATTGTATGAAAGCAGACAAACAGTAAAAGATGTGACTGACTCTCTTGAAGACAAAGCAAAGGGATGGATGTATTAAGCTTTTCACTCATTGCTATCCCCCTCCTAAGAACAATAACTAATTAGCGGTTAGCTGGACCATTGCAGTAAGAGATATTGATAATCATTTCAATACACTGTAAAAGCAACAACAGATCAATAACATGCGAAGCTGAAGAGATATTTTATCACATGTGTAAAATGTGTTCACTCCGCTGTACATTGATAGATGTGTTATCAGCTCCTGCTTCACTGAGCTCTGTGTTACTGTGGGCTTTGTCCTGCCTATCCACCGTGTGTGTGTGTCTGTGTGTGTGTGTGGTGGGGTGCATATCAGTGTGTACGCCTGTGAGTGTGTGTTTAACAGGATGTGGCGAGGCGCATGGCCGAGTGACAGTGATGAATTAGCCGCCTGGTAATAACCCTCTCTGATCTTAGCCACTCTCTCAGCTTCTTGGGGGGCACTTTTAATTGTGGCATGTATTCCAGCATCCCCTCGGGCATCTCGTACGTCCGCCCCATCACTGCACACACACACACACACACACCAACACACGCACACACACGCACATACAGTAGACCACGCGCCCTCCCTCTTCCTCATCAAACAGGTCTTTGTGTGACTGTACGCGATGGGATTATTAATCAAACCAGAAAAAACAGCCTGCGAGGAGGAAGCAGGGGGAGGACGGACGAGAGCAGGGACGGAAAACTAACCTGTGAGCTTGCACGGGAATTCCTCACAACAAAAGAGTCTCCTCTGGCCTAAAACCTAACCTGCTATCCTATCTGTGGATAAACATGAATATCAGACAAAACGTGTCCTGACCGAAGCCATCAGGAGCATCAATATATATGTAAATTCCCCCCAGTTTACGACCATAAAAAAGGGAGAAGAAGAAGAATGGAGAGTAATGGCTGAGGCCATTTTTTGATTTATTTTCATTTTTTCCAGGTGCCACAACGGGGCTGTTTATTTCCCAGGTGCTTTGTGAGTGAGAAGATTTATTTAATTTCTGATGAATAGGCGACTCCCCGAAAATTACCTTTCCTGCCCATGAAATCAGCCACTGTGTTTTATTTTCCAGAGCTTCCACAGTGGGCTGTGTCTGTAGTCCTGTGTGTGAGAGTTTGACAGTAAAAGCTGTGCAGTGCAGTGATGTGCTGTTACAGCCGTCCACAGGAGGACATTTCCATATAAAGGCCTCGCATCTACATAATGAACCCTAAAAAAACCATTGTGTGAAGTGCTGATGCTGTTAAAGTCTTTTTATTTATTTATCATCTTTCCTTTGATGGTAAATATTTTGGAAAGGGAGGATATTGTGAAAAAGAAAATAAAAGAATATTGAGGTTATTTTGTGCAATGACAATGACACTGAGAAGTGGAGGCATTTGTCAACAGCGACAATTTTAAAAAGATTAGGACATTTTGAAAAGCAAGCACAAGTTAAAGAGTGGGGATGATTGTGGACACTGGGACATATTTTGATAGTCAGTGGCATGATGAATATTTGTGGACATTTTGGGAACATGAGGACATCTTTGGAGAGTGATATCCAGTTAGAAAGCAACTGGGACATTTTTTAATAGTCAACACATTTTGAAACATGAAAACATTTAAGAAACGGTGAAATGTGAGGACAGTTTTAGAAAACTGAGATACTGTTCAAAAGTCAAGACATATGGACAAAAAGGGGACATTTTAGGTAAGTAAACTTATTTTTGGAAAGTGAGGACACATAAAAAGAAAGGACATTTTTTGGATAATTTTAGGATACGCTTTACCAATTTAGACATGGTTTTGAGAGGACATTTTGGAAAATTTGGAGACATTTGGAAAGTGAGCCTAATTTACAGAGAAGGGACAGTCCAGGAAATCTGGATATTTTTTGACAGGTTATGTTAAAGTGAGGCTGTTTTGTAGAACACGAGTCTGTTGTAGGGTGATTTTAGACGTGAAGAACGTGAAAATGGTTTTGAACTTTTGGACAGTGAGGACATTTTTCAATACCGAGGACAGAAATTGCTCAAAAATTTGGAACTTTTGGGGAAATGGAAACTGTAAGAAAAAAGTGAAGCATTTAGGAAATTTTTACATATTTGTGACAGTCTAGATTGAGAGGACATTAAAAACAATTAAAAGAACATTGTAGAACATGAGAATATACTGAAACATGAGGAGAACTTTTTAGAAATCAGTGAGAACTTCTGAAAAGCCATGACATTTTTGGCCTGTGACACTTTAAAGGGGGGGTATTATGCAAAATTGACTTTTTCAAGCTTTATATCATGTTGTTATGTCATTCCCTCATTAAAAACATGCCTGAAGTGTTTCTTAAGCCCATTCACGTATGTTTGAGTAATCTTTAGAAACTCTCATGGCAGCCATTGTGGAAGCTGTTTTGCCTCATTCCTCCCAGGAACGCCCATTCCTCCTAGAAATGCCCCCGACCTTTCGTCACCTGCCGAGCCACCGCTCACTGCTCCAGTCTCAGCAGAGGTCCTCTCCCCCGCGTAAACAAACACACAGCGGTAGCAGCAATTAGCAAACACCTGGTGGACTGTGCGTCGTGGAGCTCCCGTTTCTGTCTACTTTTCAGAGAACATTTCACAAAATGCCTTCATGGAAGAAATGCATCTTTGGATGTGAGGAAGATTGCCCTCTTTTTGGTCTTACCGTGCAGACACGTTCTGTAAGAGCCTCTGAATAATCTCCGGTTCATCAGAAAATGCACTTTCCGGGTCGGACACAGGATCGTACTCGTAAGGCTGTACAACATCCTGCGTCGCCATCGCTCAAACGTGATTAAAAAATAACTTTTTTTTCCTAAACAACACAGCGAAAATTGTCAATACGGCACGGAGA
>OOFC01016485.1:0-15419 GCA_900323345.1 Pseudochromis fuscus
GCTCCGGCTTCCAGCACTGGGCCGGGCTGCCGTGTCCCTGCACCATCTGCCAGGTGCCTCCTCCTCCACACATCCCCATCACCTCCACCGGCCTCACGAGACTCACAGGGGAGGGGAAGGAAGGGATGAAATGATGCTGACAGACAGCAGAGAGACTGAGACATGTAACAATTGTGTGTAAATAGAGAATTCAGGGCATGAGGGTGAATTTGGCCTCACTGCATGTTGTTGTTTAGTCTGTTTTCTTGTTTGGCGTATGAGAAAAAGTGTTATCTTCCTCCTTGTAACAAGGACTTATATAAAGACTGGTCATTTTGCCGGTTGAAGGTAAAAAGAAGAAGTTGTGTCATGCAACAAGACGCCACGTTCCTCCTGTGTTTGACTGAAGTTTCGTCTCACGACACCACGAAGTGAAAGGTGAAGGAGGCTGCATGAACATTATCATTTCATTTTGCTTTTTTTTTTTTTTTTTATCAGGCGTCATTTTGTGAAAACGAAGAATGCTCTCTGTGCCTTGTACCAAGGATTTTAACTTGAGTTCTATAAGAAAAATGTGTTTGGCTGAAAACAATTCTGCTGCCACCGCGGAAGTTTGTTTTAAAATCTAAGTTTTTAGATTTATTTTATTTGTGTGGCGCATTATATGTCCATCTGTGCTCTGATCTCTCTTTTTGAATTTTTCTTTTTTTGTCTCTGCTTTTTGTTTTTGTTTGCATGACGGTCTAATGATCACAGCATGATTGTTTTTGCTGAACTGAATTTGTTATGCCCAGAGGCCCCGTGTCTTTATTTTTGTACATTGTTGATGACTGATGAAATATTTATTATCGCCCAGCGTCCCTGGATGAAATTTCAATAAAACTGGAATTATGAATCATATCTACTGTCTCCCCCCTGCTTTGCTTTTAAATACGCACAAAACAATATTAATTATGTCAACTGAAGTTAACTTTAAACATCCTGGAGTCAAGTTTAAACTATAATTTGATTGTATTTTATTCCATTAAATTATTTATTTTTCAATTTAAAGCACAAATTCACTTCCTTAAGTATCTTCCTTTGAATTTGATATAAAACTTATTTTATTCTTACATATTTTTAGTATTTAAATCTTATTATAAATTATGCCAATTTCTGTGCAATGCTTCCAACTTCAACAAGGCCTCAATTAAAAACGTCACTGTGTGTTTACTTTGACACTTTATATTTGTCTTAATGTGAAATAATCACAGATATTTTAACCACTAATTAGCGAAATACATTAATATTTTACAAGCTTTTTAAATGGTAAACTATAAGTGAACATTACTACAGATAATGTTGCGAGTTTCTTTCTTATTGATTCTTCACCTGAATCAAAGTTTCTACATCAAAATTAAGAAATTAAACCCCGAAATCATTAAGTTATTAATTTTCTGCAACCATCATTTCCCACCGATATTCAGCCCTGTCCCTCTGCTGCATGTGCGCACCTGCAGGCCTCATGACGCACGGTAACATGCGCGCATCAGTGATGGGTTAAAAACACAGATCTTGGTCATTTATTTAACATTTCCGAGCGGCCAGCGCAAATGTGTAAAGAAAGGGAAAATGAGGATGAGATGAGGGACTGGGGCTGCAGCCTAATGGAGCCCAGCTGAATTGATCCCTGTAGCAGCCTGAAAGTGATCCGCCTCGGGGAGCGCAGAGCAGTTTGTCCGCCGGGTCCCATGGGTGTTTCTCCCCGTCTCATCTCTGCAGCGACAGAATGTATGTTTGTGGAGATTACAAGTTAATTGTTCATGGGGGACCAAGAGGAGAAAATCACATCACAGAAAGGCGTCGGGATTACAGGCTACTAAATGTAGAAGATTATACATTCAGACCCCCTCCTCGGCCTCGCCGCATGCAAATGAGTGTGTGGATTAAAAAAAAAGAAAGAAAGAAAAGACAGACAGAGAAAAGGAGAAGAAGCCCTTTGTAACTTATTTGGAGGGAAGAAAACACAAGTTGTGTGGCTAAGTTGAGAAAGAGTGAAAGAGTTCATTTTACACTTCTTTTTTTTGTCTTTAGGAATGAGTATAGCTGGTCTGTCCCTCGCAGGCTGCCAGATGGGATGTAAATAGCTGGGTAGCTGCAATGGCCTTTTAACCACACAACACTGAGGAGGATGTTGTCAAGGGAAGCTGGCGGTTTGCGAGTTAATAGTCATGAGTTGGGGTAATTACTTAAGGTTTATTATGCTCTGGTTTCAAAGGAAATGGACTCTTCAATGGGCCGAGAAATACTTCTTAATTCTGGCTAATTAGGAGCTGAGTAAAGCAGAGACAACTGCTGCTGCTGCTGCTGCTGCTGCTGCTATCAAGCACTGTTACATTCATGGGGGGAGATCATTTGTAAGTAAGCTGCAAAATAATGCACAAAAACAATCATGCACATGCAAAAATCATGCACAAGACAAATGCAAATCATGTAGTTGCATTTTAAAGGGATGAATGTAAATCATTTGTTTGATTTTGGGAGTAGTGCAAATCTTGCTCCCACTGGCCTGCACTATGAAATGTGAAAAAAAAAATCTGTCATTTAAAAGCAAATGAAAAACTAACTGTACACTTGCAAATAATGAGTGAATTACATGTTTTTGTTAGTGTTTATCATAATGGTGGGGCTTATCTTCCTGGCAGGGTTCACAGAAATTATCCTCATTAGAGTCACACTTTTATATTTATACTCTTTTTCTTAATCGTGTAAATCCCACTGGGATTCAAAATCTTCTTTTTCATTAAGGCTGGACGAGCAAAGACAGAAAGTTGCAGAGGATAATGATGCAACATAACAAATAAAGTTTAAAAAAAAGAGATTATGTTAAATAAGAGAGGAAGAAAGTAAAGTTAGGTAGACAGGTGAAAAATAACGCAGAGATCTTTGGTTTGTTATCAGAAAGACGGTTTTCTTGTACCAAAGTGCAGCAAACATCCCAGTGCAAAAAAATAACATTTAGTAAATCGCATGCATGCAAATATTTTGCAATGCAGAGGTTAAATATGCAAAAAATACCACAAATACTTACAAAGACAACCATAAACTAAAACTAAATCCATATATGTTTATATATAAATGAAGGTGACAGCCAGATGAAAGCTGTAATGTCCACAGAAGTCCTCTGTGTTGTTGTGTGCAGGCTGGTCAGTGATGACTGAATGGACTTGTGGCCATCAGCTCCTCTTTTCATGAGGCTTGACAAACGACTGGTCCTTTACAGAGCACACACCTGTTACTGCGAGCCACTCGAGGTTTATCACTTAGAGCAACACGGCTTTGTTCAGCCTCTCCTCACACACACACACACACACACACACTAACAGGCCTTTTTTCTCTCTTGGACACGGATGCTAACAAGGCAACAAATGCTGTCAGCCTCACTCGGTGGCCCTGTGACCAAGCTGCCTTTTCCAAAACATAACCTCCAAATCTGAAATCTGCAAAGTTGTTTTAATTAAAACAAACCAACAGCTGCTTGCCAAGCTCCATCATCATAGATGGGAGTTTCACAAAAGCTGGGACTATAAAGCGTTTTAGTCAGATATGTACCAACAGTTAGGGGCGTTTAAGGCTTTTCTTTTTTTTATAACTCCACAGTTTGTATAAACACCTCATTTGGCAAAATCACAGACTGTTGCTGCATCCGCTCTGAAGAGAAGTGTATGGACGTGAAGTGGTCTGCTGGTTGTTTACTCGCTCGGTCAGTGAGCTGCTGCAGGGGCCGGTGCCTGAGGGCAGCAATTGAAAATAAATTTCAGTTGAATAAGGGGCAGTGGCCGCATCAGCCGAGCTGCTGCTAGAACAAAAGCAGTTGAGGGGATAAGTTATTGACCGGGCTGACAGCCTGAACGAGGCTGATTATAACCGCCTGGTCGTGCTCTGGCTGCGTGTGTGTGTCTGTGTGTGTGTCATAGTCATAGTGAAGCAGGTGCAGAGGCCAGTCCCCTCTGTGAGTCTACCTCTCTCTACCTCCCTCTCCCTCCCTGCCCTCAGGGACGCCTCGGGGGCCTCTGCCCTCCTGTCCTCAGCTGATTCCATAGACTAATGTTTAACCCATACTGCCAAAACAGAAAGCATATTTCCATCATAAGAGCGCTTTGCCATCGCCATTAGCTACTGAGCTCATTTGCATGTTAATTGTGCAGTTAGAGAAGTGCTGTTGACACTTCTCTTTGTCCACGCAGGGTCGCGGGAAGTGAGAGGATGGGGCCGCAGAATGACATCCGTGTGCGTTATTGTTTCAGGCTGGTCGTGTCGTCTGTTGTTATGGGACGTTCAAACACAATGCAAAGTAGTTCAAGTTAATTTAATAAGGTGTTGCAGACATTGTGAGAGTCAAATCAAGCCCTCATCTAAAAAATAAAAAAAAAAAAGCACACATTTTGAAAGTGGATAAAATGAAGATGTCAAAAAATTACACACAAATTAATGACCCATTGTTATAAACAAATCAACATCACAGAAGTGGTGAAATAGTTAATGACAAGTAAATATTAGAGATAAGAAATTGCTTTATTAGTCCCACAGTGTGAGAATTTGCACTTTTGTAGAGGAAGTAATTAAGTATTTTCAGCAAAATGTACTTTAAAAAAAGTACTTCTTGTGGATTAATTTGCTTTTTACATTGCTTCAGTAGAAAAACACTAATTAATAGAAGTATAGCAGTAAATAGGAGTACTCAATTTAAGTAACTTAACACTTTTCTTCGGCACAGTACTCGACTAATTATAAGATAAACATTATTGCTTTAAAAATAGTAGTACACTATTAACAAGATTAGTGGATTTGAATACTTGAACTACAAAGTTATTTTTCATTATAGTGATGCTACTTGTATTTGAGGTCATCCTTTGATAAACAACCACGTGAGCAGGATCATTGTCACTATTATTAATTATTATTTAAACTACAACACACAGACAACCTTCCTGACAAAACGCGGACATGCTGCGTTCACACACACAAACACACACACACACACTTACAAGCCAGTTTTGGTGTGAATTTTGTGCGATAAATACAGATTCAGCCAGACAGAAAATGTGTGTGTGTGTGTGTGTGTGTGTGTCAGCAGTAATATCCTCCTACAGTGACTGACAGATGGCGTTCAGTGTTTGGCCGTAAATGTGCTCTCTGAGTGTTTGTCTGCGTGCCAGTCGCCTGTAGTTTGGAGACTCCCTGTGAGAGTCTAACTGTCCTGACACTGCTCAAAACCAACTGTCCTTGATTGTCAACCGCGGATGAACCGCAGTGTACGTGCGTGCGCGCCACCGAGGGTGTGTGTACGTGTACGTGTGGGCGTGTGTGTACGCGGTGGCCTTCTGGAAAGACGAGCAGCGCAGGCCAGGGGAGCAGATGTTAACGGGAGAGATATATCTATCTAAATCTCTGGCCACCACATGCTTCAAATCTGCCCAGAGGAACGAGTCTCTCAGCACGATGACACGGGGAAAACTGAGCAGGAGGCTTTTTTTTTGTTTTGTTAAAAACATAGGAGACGGAGAGAAGATTTTGTGTGTGTTTGTGTGTGTGCGTGCCAGCTCCAGGCCTGGCACAGTGCTGGGTGACAGTCCCCTCTCAGCGGGGGGGAGTCGGGCGACAAAGTGAAACATGGTCGTGAGGAGAGCGAGCCACGACTGAAGCCAAGAACAGACAACACAAATAGAGAGATCAGACTACCTCTTTGTACGGTTCAGTCCAAAATGAAATAAAAATGTGTCTGATAATGTTCCTTCAACTGAAAACAGAGCAGAAAAGTTTTAAAATGAAGGGAGGTTTAGAGTGAACCAAGTTTTCCGAGGCTTTCGACGCAGCGTGACGTCCTTCTGCGGTGGATATACTGAATGTTTGTAGCTGTTTATTGTCATTAAAGCTGACAAATCACTTCCATTGTGGATCCATTCAAACAGCCTGTGACCTTCCAAGAGAGAGAATTTAGCCATTACAGATTTACATAAGTGATAATACATGATGTGGTGTCCTAATTACATCAAAACAACAAGCAAAGTGGAAAAGAGTGCGTTATTTTCTATATACGAACATATCAGAATGCATTATCAAGTTTGTATCACTCTCATTAAAATTGTGTTCAAATCATCATTGACTTCTTAAAGTTTGCTTTCGTTGTCCCTTAGCTTTAAAAGATACTTGTGTATTTTCCATTAATATGCTTATTGTGACTGTGCTGCTAATGCTAACCTCTGTTGTAGAGATTCAGAGGAATGAGGCAGAAACAATAGAAAACTCCTTGTAGATCTTGATATGAATCATAATTCATTTTGCTAACTCAATTAGATCTTTATCTGAGGATCTATTCTTGTATTCATGTTTGTTTGCATGAGTGGATCAACAGCTGAACTCCTTATTGATGCTCAGCCATGTTTATGGGCACGTGAGTACAGCAGAGCAGTTAAATGAAGATGAGGATGGATGCAGAAACACAACAAACCTCTGCTGCTGACTGAGGAGGAAAACGTTTTCTGTAATGAGTGAGACCTGTTGACACCAGGCTTGTTAAATCTCCAAACAACTGTAGATCATCATGAGCCTGGAGATACTGTTTCACCTCCTCACTAGAGCAAGTAACAAGGTTTAGAGAGTTATTTCTATTGGTTTTCACACACATTGGACACTACTCTCGTGTTCAAGGGTTAGACCCGCCTCCTCAGTCCTCCCTTCATATCCAAATATGGTCACTTCTGGCTCCAAACAACCGGCATGGCGATGTGTAAATCCCAGACTCCTGGCTTCACAAACCAACAGGTGACGTTACATTAGGTTTATCCATTCCATATACAGTCTATGGGAACATAGGACCCAAATGCAGAATGTCAGGAGCAACCAATAAAATCAATTAAATAAAGACTTTAGAAAAACACAAAGCACTGCAATGTAAAGGAAGAGTTTGTCGAAGCAAGGAAGGAAGCAAGGAAACTATAATTAACAAAACTTCAATCCAAAATAAACCAAGGACACGTGAAAACTAAAAGGGAACACAGGAAGATGACCAGGTAGGGAAACAGGTGGAGGAACAGCATGGGAAACAGACGACCTGACAACAGACAAGGGGAAGACACACACAGGCAACCAAGAGGAAACTTAAAAAAGCCTTTTAAATCACAAACTTTAAATCACATTTTCTCACTTAAATACAACAGATGTCAGATATTTGTTGTCTTGCCAAGAGTTGGATAAGAAGATAGATTTTTCTCTTCACTGCACAATAAATACCAAGCTGCCGCCACGTGATTGTTAGCTTAGCATAAAGACTGGAAGCAAGGGGCAATAATGGTCATTTCCAATCATGAAATACTCAGTCAATATATATTTTTTCAGCTTAAGTTAATACTTGTTATCAGTGATCTGATGGTCCATCTGAAAAAAACCCTACTCAAGTCGATATTAGTCTTCAAAAAGAGGAATATTTAGGGGCGTGATTAGTCTGATTGGCAGGTCCAGTTTCCAATGAAAACGGCGCTGAAGTCGAGTCTCATACACATTGGACAGGGACCTCAAGTTTAAGTGTAAGACCCGCCTCCTCACTCCTTCTGTCATATCCAAATATGGTCACTTGTGGCACCAAACAACCAACATTCAAATGCCAAACTCCAGACTTCAAAATGTGAGTCCACAAACTATCGGGTGACATCACACTTGCTTCGTCCATGTCTGTCAACAGTCTGTGGTTAATACTCAGCCAAGCTTCCCGACTCCTGGCTGTTACATTGGAGATCTTGTGATGTAAATTATCGCATTTGTACCTCAGCTGAAAAAAAAAAGTTGTATTTATTGATCTGAAAGATTCTGTAACATTTTGATAAGTGAGATATTTGTTGTGACAGTCCACCTGAAACATAATCAACGACTTGGACAATCCTCAAATTTTACCCAAAAAGTAATTAGCAAAAACAGTATATTAGATTTAAAGTGAATAACAGTCTGTGTGGTGTCATGTTGGAACAAAAGTGACCTTTTGTTTCAGCGTTTCTTTCTTTTAGTACTGAATTCAAAAAAGATGGATTCAAACAGGCCTTTGGGAATTGCTCTAACATCTCTGTTGGCAGCATCGTAAAGACAGACATTACACCCCTCCAACTCGAGGTACGTGGCTTGGCATCAGCCCATGTTTACACCCTGCAGCCAGTCTAACCTACTTGTCAATCATCCATCAGTTGGCAGCCACAGTAACGTTTACATTACACCTCTCCGCTCGCTCTTACTCCGACCAGATGTTAAATAAATCTGAACAGGTCTTCAGTAAAGAAACTCAATCACCTTAAAGCTTCCTCTGAAGATCTCCAACCACTTCATTCCCTCTCCTCAGGTCTGTGTCTGACTATGTGATCTGGCAGCAGGCGTTAACCCAGGCGTTAGCCCGCTACCTAACCCTGTCTGGGAGCTGGCGGTGATGTTAAGGCAGACATTAGCCTCCTCCCTCTGGCCTGGATTCAGCTGGCACGTAGGGACCTCATTGATGGCGCTGCCAGGCGGACTCCGTCACAGTTGGTGATTTTGATCAATATCAACGATAACAACACCCAGACAGCTTGTTGGAGAACAAACAAACATGTAAATAATGCGTCAACACGTTCTGACGTTCTGGCCGAGGTGGGTGTCGATTCTGAGGGCAAAGAGGGACACGTGGAAATCAATGTGTGCGAGTTTCCTGCATGTTTTGACAAATATTGTGTCTCTCCAAATATTAAAAAACACATTCAGTATTGTGCATAATGCAAAATAATCCAAACATAGCTACAGATTTTTGTCTTCATGCAGAGAGCAGATAGTTTTCCTGAGGCTTGTTTCTCAGAGTTCTGCCATTGGGTTTGAGCTGCCTCCCTCTGCTGCACTGTGTCTAAAGGTCAGGGTTAGGGTCCAGTGAAAGTGTATGTGCTCTTCAAAGTAAAGCAAAAATTTTGAAGATCACAGTGAGAAAAAAAAAAGATCCCACCATGTTGCTGTGAAGACGGCCAGTCTACACCACCAGCCCCGCTTGGCAAAGCTCGGCGGTGTGACCACGGCACCGGCGACTAGAGGGAAACACACGAGGAAGGCACAGCTCTAATTATAAACAGGCATTATCATGGGTGTGAAACCAGAAGTGACAGCAGCAGTGGGCAGCCAGACACACACACACACACACACACACACACACACACACACACAAACACAACGGCTGTATGGGCCAGAGTCATCATATGGACAAATCACAACTGCTCTGGCTCAGTAATGTCTGGCAGATGTTAACGCTTTGTACTTAATGACTCCCTAGAGACCTCACCCAATCAGACAGGACACAGTGATACGCCGGGGGGGAGTGTGTGTACTGCGTGTGTGTGTGTGTGTGCTGATGGTGGCGTGGTGTAAACGATGATCTTGAAATTCATACATGTCATTAAACCTTGTTGAACATCTGTAATATCTGAATCTTATGCGTCTCAGTTTAATCGGAGGTTTTAGATCAAGCGTTTAAATGTCTGATTTTGTGTGTCTGTGTGTGTTAGTGTGTGTGTGTGTAACAGACAGACAGAGAGAGGAACCCTTCTGCTACCACAGAGTCATTTCATGCTTGACTACTGCATATTTTAAAGAATAACTAGATTTATACTGCACATCCCGGCAAAGTTGTGTAAAATTAAATGATCAAACCAAAAAACAAAGCTGGATACAAAGACATTAACAAATCTACTCTACTGTGATAATGACATCAAAATCAAGCCTAGTTAAATGTATTTTTTCTGGGGGATGTAGTTGTCTTGGATATATATATATATATATTTCTTTTTTGTTTGTTTTGTTTGTTTTTTTGCACCATATGGTCACAGATTGTCACAATTGTGTACAGTGGATGTCACCACAAAGGGTTTTTTTCCACAGATAACAATAATGGGTAAATACTGTTGTTATCTTGTTGCTGTTTTTATACTATTTAAACTAATGTGTCTGCATCTTGTAAAACTCTGAATACATTTATTTTCTGATTATATTATATAGAAGTACCTAGTGCATTAAATGTCAATAGAAAAAGCAATAATAGTATGGTCAGTGCAATCATACAGACATATAAGAATTCAGCTAAATAAACTACAATCAGAAGCAGGATGATCATTAGTGTCTGTGTATTGTTCTGAAGTTAAAGCCAGACTCCTGCATGTGGATCTGAGTCTCAAACAGTGAAAACACTCATTTACAAACTAATGAAGACATGAAAAAAAACGACTCTGTGAAGAGAAGTCGATGCAGCTTTGTGCAGTGATCTTTCTCTCTAGCACATAATGTCATAAAAGCAGCAGTGCTCTGATTTGCTATATTGAAAATGTCAGCAGCAGCAGATGCTGTGCTAATAGCCACTGGATGCTGCACTGGAATCTAGCAGCTGGTAACCATGACACTAACTACCACCAGGGAGAAACGCCAAGCCATCCGCAACCCTGTTGCAGTCGGGCAGCAGCGCACAACACTTCATCACAGCTTTTGGGGCAATGCGATACATAAGCCTCGATTTATACTTGCTGAATGAAGAGGCTTAATGACGGGGTGCAGAGAAAGTTAGAGTCAGCTTTGGAGGGTTTAACTCAACGCAGCACAACCAGATGTCACAGTTGTTATACCACCCGGTCTCCATCTTCAGCGCCCACATCACCCACACTGCAGCCTGACCACCAAGAGTGTGGTCAGAGGTTATGTCAGTACTGGGTAACTTGGGTTTTGTCATCACATGTGAGGTTTGTGCAGCTCCTCGAGGAGCCAAAAGGATCTGGCCCCATAATGGAGTATAACAGGTCAAAAAAAAACTTGACAGAGATATAGCCTAGTAAGAATTACAGACCCAGAATAGCGCCAAGTACAGTAGCACAAGTCCAGGCACTGAGACTGAACCAGGTTTGTGTGTTTTCTCCAGTTTCAGGTCATGGGTGGATTGAGGGCGGGGCCAAAGAACCACTGATCAGCTCCTGAAGTGGCCTGTTCATTGGTTGAATCTTAGAACTCAGAAACAGTTTGCAAAATATATTGAATGACATGTGACTTCTTTGCTCTAAGATCAACAGCAATTGAGAAGTGAGGGCTGAAATGTTTATAAAACTTAGTGAATAGGAAATCATGCTTAGATCAGGACTTATACTTGGCCCCTCCGTGTGAAATCTGGATTTGGTGTGGCCCCTCATTTGCACAAAAATCCTCGATTTACAGTTGTCATCCCCTGTGCTCTGTAGATGGTCTGAATGTAGCCAAATTTTCAAACTGGTCCATACCTACGCACCCCAAGTCGAACCAAATCTGGCACCACTTCAGGACCAGATCCACTGCCAGAACTCAGCTGAGACCGGCGACACTTAGCCTCAGTCAGTCACCTGGATACCTGCAGATACAAACAGTCTAATGAAGTACATGTACTGATATACACAGCTTATCTCGAGTACTAATGGGTAAAATTACTCATCTTCAGTTACACCTCAACATATTGATAGGATGTTGAAAAGGAGCTAAAAAGAAAACCAGAGACCTACAGTAAATGCCCATTTTGTAGTTTGCACAAGAACCAATGTTTGAAATTCTTCCACTTGTAAAATACCTCAGTAATGCTTATTCAAACTTTTCTAACAGGTGCATGAAAGCAGTGAGGAGAAGAGGAAAAAGGAAACATTCCCCTCAACAAATAAATCAACACATGAGCACTGTCTCTTTCTGATGGCCCACCAAGAGCTGTCACTCACCCCTCCCCACCCCCTGTTCATCCCCAACTTTCTCCGTCTGTCTGTCAAACAGGAAGAGCGCCTCCCCCCCCTCCATCTGTTGTTATCTCCCCTTCTCCAGGAGAGCTGGGGGGTCGGTGGGGGCTGTCTACGGGCTGGTCATCCCGTTAGAGGCCTATTAACAGTCCCTGGGCTCTCTGCTGGGGCCTACTGGAGAGAAATCCATATCAATACCTGTCTGTTATGCCTCCAACCGCTCGACACAGCCAGGCTGCCTGCCTGGCACAGACAGCCCTGCATGGGCCTCCTGTCGAGACACGGAGAGGATGAGGTTTCAATGCAAGCGTGGCACTTGAGTGCGGACCTCCTGTCAGTCCTCCTGTTGCACTGATGGACCTGAGCAGACAATGCAGAGCTTGAAAAGGCACACTTCCTAGTCCTGTTGGTGTCTTTAATACCATCAGTTGTGTGTTTGGATCACATCTGGCCTGCAGAGCTTACAGCTGAGAGAAAGGAGGCCAGAGGTGAGGACACAGTGCAAAAACATACGATATCTGGATTGTTGAGCTCAGGAATCCTCCATGTGTGTGGTGATTAACATTAACAACATTATCTCACAACGTTTAGTCACAGACAAAATTATAAATAACTAAATGAACAACTTGTATCACATTTTATTACTTTACTTTGTGTCCTCCTCTTCTTTTAATCTTTTGTGCAATGCGTAGTTGGGACGATTGTAAGATTTATCCTCTGCTGTGATATCAGTGATCTCAGTCCACCGATGCCTAAATTGACAGGTCACATATAAAAAAAAACGCGCTTACCAATTTCATGGACTTCTACGATCACAAATTATATTTATGTTTTGGTGCCTACTAATAATTCAACTTTGTTTTGAAATAAGATGTTGTTTCCCAGTTGAGTTTAGTAGCTTTTCTAAAGCATTTATCAAGTCACATCGACTTCACCACCACAGTACATGTTTAAAATTCCATTTCTTTTTCAATTCTTACACAAAAGTTTAAAAAATCTTCACCGCCTTGACAACTGGCTGTACTCCATCTGCTGCTGCTGATCATTTAATATGATTGAAAGCTACAGAACTGCTGCTAAATGAACTGTTCTGTCAGCATGTGTGATTAGAGACTTTCACTGTTGCGCTCATCATCATCACCATGTTGCATCAATCTTTTGGTGTCATAATAAAAATGCTCACACTTCTTTAAGTTCTTCAACCTGAGGGACAACAACCAAACACATGTCACATTTGAATTAATTAATTCAAATGACAAAACTTTTCCATCAGTTTCTCCTGAATGAACAATATTCCTGGTTTTATTTTGCCAATCACCGGTGTCCAATCAGAGCCCTTCTTCTTCTAATCCATCATATCAGTAGGAAGTTAAAAACCAACATGTCGTGTGCATCCATCTGTCTTGATGTAAGCAGAGAATAGAGGTCTGTTTCCTCATTAGCAGCTTATTAACAGCCTCAGCCCAGCAGAGAGCACTCTCCCTGGAGGACAGGGGCCCGGGGGGAGGGCATTCGAATGGCAGAGAGGGCTTTGTTTCCGGGTCTGGCCTCTCAGACCAGCCCCCTGTCCGGGCCTGCCCAGGGGAGGCTGTGTTATGCATGGCGCAGATAAGGAGAGCCAGAGGAGAGGGACGGAGAGAGGAGGAGAAGGAAGGATGGAGATGGAGAGAGGAGAGTCGACTGGAGGTCATCCATCAAACCTGCTGTCAATTTTCACACCTCCTGCAGAGACACAGAGAGAGAAGGAAAGAGAGAGAGTTTTGTTAATTTCTGAAGAAATGTTGGTTTTAATTTAATCTCTTGTCTAGTCACAGCACTTCTCACATTACAATTCTCCAGGGACTGTTAATTTATGTCATGATGCCACATCCAGATCTGCCTCTGTTGAATGAGCCTCTGTAACTAAGTCATCAATCAACTTTTTCTTGAAGTTTGCTGTTTGCATTTTTTCCAAAAATAAACTCATATTAGTAGAAGTTTGGCTCCAGATTTCATTAAATCCCAAAGTTAAAGTAGAACAGCAATTTCTTTGCAACCATAGAAGAAAGCTGCATCTCTATAATGCCAATTATTATAACAGTTAGCATTGTGAAAGTGTATCTAAATCTGTACACTCAAACTTTGTGTGCAGAGGTTTGTGCATGTGGAAAAGAAACTAAAAAAAGAGGTGAAAATTATGAAATTATCAATTACACATCTCTCACATTTTCACTTTTTTTATGTAAATAAAGTGCTTATTCCTATAATCATGCACATCTACGCACAGGCTTCAAAGCGCTCAGCCAACAGTTCATATGATAATTAACACTATAAGGATGAAGTTGATTTCAAATATCAGCCATTACTGCGTTTACATTTCTGTACACAAAAAAATAATTCAAATTATTACCAATTAAATACATTTGATACATTTGTTTTCATGCAGTGACAACACTTGAAAACGGCGCACATCTCCGAGCCGCTATTTGAATAATACATCTGTTCGGCGTGTGTCTGTGCCAGCACGGACATGTGTTGACCTCAGACCAGAGCTACAGGTCTCAAGGTATTTGCTCGGTTTGTTCTGGCAATCAGGAAAACTGGGTTCAGGTCTCTGCTGATCGCACCCAGGCAGCGACCATCTGTCCAGCGAGGGATATGTATAGATGGTACAAGTAAAAACACTGAAGAATACATACAGTACAACAATACACACACACACAGACACACAAAACTACCCAGAGACTGAGACATATGTTCACGCACACAAACATATTCAAGTTTAGAAAGACACACGGGCAGCTTCCCAAGGCACACACGTTTTAACAAGGAAAACACCATATTCCACTAGTTAACCATCTAATTATACAGTCGTCCTCGTATTTACAGTATTGTACAAGTGAAAGGCAGATGACACAAGCTGGCAGTTCCTCACCGTGCTTTACTGGGCTCTGCAAGGCAGCTGGTTAGCAGAGGGCCCGAGTAGGAGGAGGGAGCTGGCAACAGCTGTCGGAGTGAACGCGAGTAGTTAAACACTAGTCCTCCAGAGGCTCCATGTTGGGAGCGATCACCTGAAGCTTTGTATTCCTGCACGTTAAAGGAAGTGAGACGTGTGAGAGGAAAAAACCATACACATTAAAAAACAAATCCTTCAATTTAAAAGGCAGAAAGTTTTGTTTGTTAATGCAACTTTCAAACAGCAGCTACAAGATTTTTCTGAGCCGACACCCCAGATGACAAAAGGCAAAAATTACAGTGTGTTTGTTAAGGTTGGGGGGGAGGGCCTTGTCGCCATGGTTACAGTAATAACCACAGCTACAGTTAAGGAAGGATGACAACAGTTCCCTGTGTTAAACGTGAATGTCTCATCCATCCACCCCAAGCACTTCCTGTTGACTACTGTGGTCGTATGTCACATGACCACCTTCCACTTCCTCCTTTGCTCCAGTTTACAGCTGCTGGAAGGTTTTATCACTTTAAATTTAAACAAATATTGAAATTATATCTATTTTTTATTGCCTGTATGACTTAAATCATGTCCTAAACAATTGATTTGGAGTTTGTTCCAGTCTTATTTTCTGTTCCTGATTTTGTTTTACTCTCTGTGAAACTCTCCTCCTCTTCTTCTTCCCCCACTCTCCTGCAGGCCACCCTTTCCCTTCCCAGCCTGCTTTGCGGTCCCGGAGGCGC
>OOFC01016485.1:15439-58108 GCA_900323345.1 Pseudochromis fuscus
CGGAGGCGCCAGCCGCACCCTGTCCCGTGCAGTCTCCCGCCGTCCCGCTGAAGACCGTGAAATCGGCATGATTAATAATTATAATTATTGGCAAACGTGCCAGCTGCTCTGTGGCAATGGGCACCTCTGATTTATGGTTCTGTAAATGCAAACAGTCATTGTCCATATTCAGAGAAGAAAGGAGGGAAGGCAGGAGGGGAGACGGAGGCAGACGGGGGTTTTGGACGCCTGCCCTCGAAATATGATTTTATCTTCGGAAGTCAGCAGCCCTGTCCTGCGGGCATTGTCCTGCGTCCCTCCCTCCTTGCTTCCAACCATTCGTCTCTTGTTCTGCCCATATTCCTCACCTAGTCTGTGCTCCATGGAGCATTGCTTTTTGATCTCAGTGGGCTTCAAAAGAGTCTGAGGCCACAGGGTTTCAGGCATTGTGCATGCAGACTGCGGCTTTATGGACAGCCTATCGTTAGCATTGTATTACCACAGACTTCACCCTCAGTGTTGAGGTGTGTGTCCGCTGAGATGTGTACATTGATTATGAGACAATTAATGATTTGAAAGAAAAGTAAAAGTAGTTTACTCAGATAAATCATCAATTATCTGGACATAATTAGATTTTTCTGATCCAGTAATAAACTGGGAAAACAACCAAGGGTAACACTATTTGTGTTACCTGCATGTGTGTGTGTATGTGTGTGTGTGTTTGTGTGTTCTGACTGATGGAGCTGCACAGTCTGTTCATCAGGCTCTGGGGGTGTGCTGATGTGTCTATCACTGACAGAACGAGACTATGGATTATCTCGCTCATTAATCACAATCATCGTGGCAGCTCACACACACACGCACACACACACACACACACTCACATTGACTTGTGTGTCTCACATACATGCGGTGATGCGAGCTCACACACGTATGCCTTCACACAAACGCACACACATAAATCTCTCCACACACAGACAGAGTAGTTGTGACAGCTACTGGCCACCAACCTGTCCGCAGCCTAATCTCATTAGGGTCCTTCTGGCATCTGGGCCTGTTCTGCTGAGGGATGGTCCATGATGGAGTGAAGAAGACAAGGCGTTCAAGCGTATAATAGATGTCTAAATCATCTGGGCTCAGCCAGCGGGTCCTCTTGCTCTTTTAATGTGTCACTCTGGAAGGATGCTATGTGAAACATGTACGATTAAAGGGGGAAAGAAACAGATACTGGAAATGCTGCAAAGCTAAAATTCTAGTCTGGTAAATAAGGTGGTAACAACTTGGCAAAGGTAATAAACTGCATGTAACAGTGGTTGGTGGTGGCACAGTAACACCAATCACACCTGTCTGCCACTCTCCAGTCTGCTGCAGGCCTGTCCTGTCCTGTCTGGTCCTGGAGTGCAGTGTTGTACCTGTCAGTGTTGTGCAGATGGGCTCCAGCTCCCCCAGGTACCTGGGCTAAATACCCGTCATTAATCACCACATAAAGCCTCCCCAGCGGGAGATGCCCCAGGTTAGACCACATCAAGAAATAAATTGGCTGAAAAATGGCTCTGGACGAAGGCTCTGTCCCTGGAGAGGAAGAGGAGGAGGAAAAGGAAGAGGAAGAGAGGAGCGGAGGAGAGGAGGAGAATGTGAAAGCAGCCACTAAGTGATCTGTCAGCGAGCTAAGCGACATCATCATTCACATGGCCCCTATCGTGTTCCCGCGGTGCTGACAATCTCGGCTGTTTGCTTTCAGATTTGTACACATTCATCTTCTTTATTTGCCAAAGTGGCTTTATGCTTAGACAGAAGGCTGAGCTTTAACACTTCGAGTGTGGGGGCCTTCAGGTCCATCAGGCTTTGAATAAACACTCCTGAAAGATGGGAAGATAACAGCAAAGCGGCGGATGGTGGGATGGACGGAGAACAACATGGGAGCTCCTCTGCAGTTTCAAAGCTCAGTGGGCAGGTTGTATTATAAACTATAGTTTTAGATAGAAACCCCGTCACATATAATCCATAATCATCTTCCACCTTGAGGTCACAACCCAATCTTGAAGCGACATTGCTTTAGGGCTCACACTGATTTAGAGGCCAATAATAACTGAAAAGCTAAATTGGGACACTGCCCTCTGCTATGCAGGGTCCTATCAGCAGGAGAAAGACATGTCTGCTATTAGCAGTTAATCAATCAGTCAATCAATCAATCAATCAATCGGAATCTATCCCCACAACATGTTATGCATGAATATACAAGGAAATACTACAATCAGGGGTGTTGAATGACAGTGTTAAGCTCAAAAAGACAGTAAAATAAAGTTAAATAAAACACAGATAAGGTCAAGGACATGTTGTGGTCCAGTGGCTCAGACCTGTCCACCTCAGAGCACCGTGTCTGTGGCTGTCCACTCCTATGATTAATGACTGCAGGGATTCCCCTGGTCAGCCGCCGAACCTCTGCTCCATTGTCCACCTTTCACTACTTTCTGCAGCACCTCAGGGCGTCGCTGAGCCTTCGGCGACAGGCTGCACTGCACAGATCTCATCAGACATCCTGCAAATTCAATATGTGACGACAGGCGCTGAAGCTAAACTGTTACCTTTGTCTACTTATGTTGTGTTGGCCTGACATTTTCTGATGGTTTCAACCTAAGTCCAATTGACTAAAAAAGTAAGTTAAAATAAAAACGAAACCTCTAAAAAATAAATTTGTTAAGTTTTACTTTCTTTAAAAAAACAGTGGTGATGTTTCAGTTTATTTTGACTGTTGTCTAAAACTCACTTTTATAATTTTGGTGCTTTAAATACTAACAAGTAAATATGATTATGGAGAGAGGAGTCCTGAAAAGATCAAGGTTTTTACAGCTTCATGAACTGTATATACCAATATGAAAGCAGCCATTCTGCATAATGAGCATTTTTATTTTTTCTATTACTAAATGCTTTTGAATTTTTACTTGAGTGGGATTTTGAATGCAGAACCTTCACTTCTGTCGCAGTATTCTTACATTATTTTGTCACTACATTAACTTATGTGTGGACTCCTCTAACCACTGGTCTCTGCTGTTAATGTATTACTTCAAAATAGGGATGAGGCTGCAGACTTATGACCACTACGCTGTCCTGGATGAAGAGTTTCTTGACCAAATGTTGCCTAATTATGGTTGTTTTTTCACCTCAGTAACATCCAGTACATCTTGTCCATGTGCTGTAGGTTATGACTGGATATATGGATAAGAAACTAACTTTTCTTGTGGTTAGTGTACGACTTTAAATGACCAAACAAACAGGATTATATTTAATGCTGGAGATGTTTTAAAGCTCAGTTCATTCTCTGTCTTATTAATGTTGAGTTTGTTCTCTATAGAGCAGATAAATCTCATGTATGTACAAATAAAACCAAAACATTACACTGAGGACTGACCAAAATCAATGCATATCTTTATTTAGATGAATGTAAATGAATGCACTATGTCCTGAAATTGTTTCAGTGGCCGAACAATATAAGCTCTGCAAAGATCTGCAGAAATCTCACCATATGTCAGCACTGATTCTGAGCTGAGTCGTGGTCTTTACCTCAGCATCTCTGCCCATCACGTCTTCACTAACAGAACACACACTTAAAAGGCATAGCAGAGGACCACGGGCCATTATGTATTTTAAAAAGAGGGGCATGGTGAGCGGCCAGGTTATGCTCCTCTATTCTTCTTATTCTTCCCTCGCCAGAGCGGTCGGTGTCAGTAGGAGATGGTGGGACAATGGAGGTGATCTCTCTGATCTCAGTGCTTCTATTGTGGCTCGTCGTATTATTAATGTTCATCTCTGAGAAAAGCCACGGCCTCTGCCTCGCTGCTTCTGCATCGGTCTGTCATTTTGTCTCTGCTGGACTTTCTCTCTTCTCTCTGTTGTGCTTCATCCCCATGCAGCTCTGGCATCTCTGTGCTGTATTCTCACTTTCAACTATACATGCGTGCACAGAAGATGTGAAATAAAATAAAAGACTGCACAAACCACCAAAGTTTAAATAACTGTGCCAATTTCATTACCAGCATCTCTTCTGAAAAAACGAGCTTCTTCAAAGTAAGTTGCAATAACAAATAAATGATCTGTTGAGGCTTTGATTTGTTGCTTTGTGACACAATCATTTTAAAAACTGTGACGCTGCAGAGAGGTAATGTTATCTTTAAATTCCTTCCCAGCATGCCCTCACATCAAACTTCGATTTAGACATTCCCACTTTTTCCCCAAAGTCTTTGAACTCCTACAATTGTGCAAAAAAAATGGGAACACTTTGAAGGTGCGTTGCCCACTCTCCTTTTAAAAAAAAACCAGAGTGGCTGTCGTTCATTTATCAGCGCTACCCTGGGCTTCCCATGCCTTGCTGTGCCGTGCTTGGGGTCAGGCTTCCTCCACTGTGGACCCGGAGTAATTATTAACCCACTGGGATTGTCCGGCAGCCCTCCGGTCATCTGGGACCGCTGAGTGTCAATCTGCAAAGGTCACAACAAGGCAACACGGTGATAAAGACGGAGATAGAGGCTGAAAATAGACAGAGAGGGACGGACTGATCAATTAAAGTCGAACTGGAAAATTAGACGACTCCCATAACAAGAGGCGTGGATCATGGATTACACACCTCTGTGCAAACATTTAAAGGATACTTCTGGATATACTCTACATGCTTTCAGTGTCAAAATGAAGAGAGTAAAACCAACAGTAGATTGGCTCTGATAACTAATCACTCAGCAACAGTAATCTGATTACCTTTTTAAAAGTGATAAGTAGCCTAAAGAACTACAATTTGAAAGCCAGTTACTTATCCCTGTAACACTTGGTTACATATTACATTGTGTTTGTCTGTTAGTGGCCAACAGTGGGAGTTTAATGGTGGGTTGATACATGTTGGCTAACAGGGATGGAGGTGTGAGGAGGTCATTAACCCCCAGCTCTTTAAAATGGTTTTCCACATTCTTAGCTTGCTCGCTCCTATTGGCAGCGTCACTGTGAGGACAGGACAGGACTCACTGTGTTAAAGTTAGTGGGCATTAGACCAAATATAGCCCGGCATTAAAACACGGCACAGGGGGCTGCAGTAATGGTGGCGTGCTGTTTAAGGTTGCACTGAGAGATATCCTGGCTCATCAGTGTAACAGTCATTCTCACAGACAGATTTTTACTCTGGGAAGTTGGTACGGATGAATTTATTTTATCTTTTGTTGGGATGTTTGTGAGGTGAGCAGTGTAGTGAGTGTGTCTGAGTTTGTGATGGTTTTACTTTTTACTGAGCTCCTTCAGTACGATGAATATGAGCAGTATCAGTAAGTATTCTCTAAAGCACCAGATTTATATGGAAATAGTCCCAGAAAATGCACCATTTACCCCAGTTTGAGTCAAGTGCTTGTTTGTTTAGGCCTTTGTAGCAATGAAGTTTATATATTTATGATTAATGAAAGGACATCCAAACACACTCATGAGTTTGGAGTCTTATCTACATTACCCTCTAAGAATTAAAACAAGCTCCTTTTCCTTGAACTGCCTTGGTATATTTAAAAAAGGAAAATTTAATTTGTATTGAGCTTCTCACTCCTCTGCTTTTACCATAAGCTTGTAAGTTTAAAAATTCAGAAAACTTTGCACAACTTTAGTGAATGTAATCAATGTCAAATGCCTGAAAAGGTTTTTGATAATCAGTCCATCAGTTAGTAATTGTAAGGATTTTTCTTGGTCGTAAACTTAAATCCTTTGGACAAAAGACAATACAAACACGCCATGTTAAAAGAAATATATGGCAAATCTCTTTCTGCTTTCCAGCATTTGAACTGAAAGGATTTTGAAGTATCAGTTTTAGCATTTTGTGATGTTACTAAACAAAACCAAACACGACAGCCTCCCAGATCAAACCCCTCACTCAGACCCCCTGTGTGTGACATAACCTGGGAAAAAGTGCTTTTTTTATCATGGGAATATCAGGGTGTGGACTTTCTCTACATAAAACCCACCACCTCAAACTGAAGGTAATTTATGCTGCTGCTGTGGTATTGTGGCCTACAGAGCCTTTGTGAGGCAGCGAACAACACATCTTCTAAAGATGTTTGGGTTTTGTGGGGAATAAATTGTGCAGTTCCTCTGCTGTCCGGCTCTATATCATATTCGGCTAGCTTGTCGGTGCCACTGAGGTGGTGAATGGGCCGCCAGAGGCCCAGCCACTAGCGGGTGGTCTGACACAGAAAGGTTAAATATGGTTCAGCCATGGACTCTCTCAAAGGGCCCGGCTGTTAAAAAAATAAGTTATGTGGGTTGTACGTCTTCACGCAGTCAGGAAATTGACAATACTGGCGCAGTGAGGCACAGGGCTGTCCTGGAGCTGAACTTCATGGTTGACCGTCCAATTGAAAAAAAGAGTCACAACATCACTTGTTTCCGGTGGATTTATTGACGACTCATCAAAGCCCCGGCTAGACGAGAGGTGTAAAATCAGCACAATGACTGCTGCCTATATAACGCTTATATTTATTGAGTCTTTTTTTTTGCATTAAAAACTATGACGATAAACTTCAAGTGAAGTGACAGAAAAATGGAAGTAAACAGAAACGCAGCAGTTAAAGACAACAGATGGTGAAACCTTTAACATCACATACACGGCTGGAGTGAGTTATTGTGCTGCTTGTATGGTTAATTAAATGTTTATTTGTGCTTTATGTTAAAGGGTCAGTCCCCTGAAACTACAGAAAGAGGCCTTCACACAGTTAAACTAGTATCTAATACTACAGCTGGATCTAAATAATTGGAGTAAAGTTCATCTGTTGACCATCATTGCTGTGCTACTTGTTTCCAATGCGCACAATAAAACTATTTTTATTATGTCAAAATTTAAACATTGACCATCCCCTCCCACCTTCCTCTGAGCTGATCCACCTCCTCTTCTCCAGCACCCGATTGTACTTTGCTCATCAGCCGCTGTAGGATCTAAACCTCTGCTTCACTCCACAGTTTCCAGACTGTCTGATAGCTGTTCATCTCCAGTGTATATTCCCATGTTTTCTCCATGTTCCTGTGTATCTCCTGGTGCCTCCAGGTCTTTGTTTTTACCTGCCTGACATTAAATAATTATTTGGACTGCTTGTGTTCAGGACTCATGCTCCTGGTAATTGGTTTGAATTCCTCTCTCTTTTTTAACAGTTTTTTTTACTGATTGAATTGTATCCCTCTTATGTTCTGTTGTGTCAAACCCTGAGCACTTTCATTAATCTTTCATTTATCATTGTTGTATTTTTGGTGTTAAATGGATGTTGGTATCTTCTTGGCTGCAAAACAAATGCACAAATAAAGTATCGAGGACCTGGACCTGGATGTGTCTCAGCTTTCTATAGTAAAAGCTTATTTTCTATTTCTTCAACCTGTCTTCTGTTGTTTGTTGTTTTGATGAGAAAATACTCGCAGGCTATTGATATTTCTAACTGTTCTTCGTGTTTAGCACTGACTGGAACATTTTAGCATTTTGCTAACACACTGAACTAAGATCGTGAGAACTGTATGAATAAATAGACATAAATATAAACCTGAGCAGATTTTATTTTAGTTTTTTAATTAATGAGGCATGTTTCATCAACTCATTGTGTTTTAACTGGTTGTTAATCTTTTGACCTTAATGCTTGAAATACACTCAGACTGTACCTTTACTCACCCACCTACATAAGAGCTGGTCTGTTCAGTGGATGCCTGGAGGTTTGTAAACGGGCAATTGCAAAAAAGTTTGTTTGTTTTTTCAATAACATGACAAATGCAACAAAAAGGAGAAAAAAAATGTCCTTTGATGTTTACTGATTGATTAATTTCTGAAATCCTGCATGTCCAGCCAAATCACTGAAGAGCCAGTTTCACAGGCTTTTCAATCAGGTGTCATGAAATCCTCAAACTGCAGGTGGTTACTGTAAAGCAGGTTCAGGGCGACCAGTGTTGAGAAGGTCCTGTCAGTGTCTGTACAGCCTCACAGACTCATCAACACGACTGTAAATATTTTCCATCCTTTTATATCACACACTAAGAATTTATGAATGTGTCTCCTGGTGAAAGGTGAGTACTGTACAGATGTGACCACCTCAAAAGACACAACCCCAATTTTCTGCTGTGTGGTCAGAGAAAATCTCCACAAAAACCAAGGACTGAATTTATATTTAACTCTATATATCCAGATTTGCTTACCTCTGGGGACACGAGTGGGAGTGGAAAGTGGAAAGTGGGTGTGTGTGTTTTTGTGTGTGTGTTTGTTGGGACAGGGGAGTCCGAGAAGAAGCTGTCCCCAGGAGCTTCAAAGCCTGGGGAAGAGGTCCTCAGCCCCCCACTGCAGCCTTGTTCACATGAGAATCAATCTGGTGCCAGTGTTTGATGTGAACCGCAGATAAAAGAAACTAAACAAAGACTGACAGCGGGGCGATATGGAAAGATAGGCTGCAAACAGAAAGGGAGATTAATGAGGCAGGCAGATAAAAAATGTAGAGGTATGAGGAAGTGGCAGAGACAAGACGGGAGACGCAAGACGTGGAGAGAGGAGGCACGGAGACATACTTTTGGGGAGACACTGGGAAAGAAAAAAAAAATCAAACCAACTGATTGACAGAAACGTGTAAGTAGGAGGACGAAGTGAAAGACAAACTGTGTTCCAGTCAGAGCGACACCATCCATCAGTCAGTCAGACATCAGAGGGCAGGAGAAGGTTCAAAGCCAGCGTGGTGGACAGCAGTGCAGTGTCTCCTCGCACAGTCTCCCTGTGACGCCAGGAACTCGAATTATCATCACAATGCAAACTGCATTATCATCATCACCATCACCATTATCATGAAAAATGAAAATCATATTGAGTCCGGAGCAGAGCCTTAAGCCGGACAGCTTTCAATAAAGGATTCACTCCGGAGGAATGTGGAGGTCTCTCTGTGTCTCTGCTCATTAAGACAAAAGTTGTAGAATTAGCATAAGAGCCTAATAATTAATCGGACACAATGTTTTTTTAAACCTGAACGAAGCCGAGAGCTCCCCCCTTTGCTTCTCCTTCAGCCGGTCGTCATGCTCCTCATTGAACAGTGTAGGAATGTTGTTTTATTTGTACTGAGTTGAACAGAAAAGTCAGAGCTCTGTTATCACGGGCCGTACGGGGACAATGAGAGGCGGAGAGAGCAGCTTTTGGGTCTTTTCTTGTTTTTATTTCAGTTGAAACAGGCTCGGACATTGTTGTTCTTTCTGCTAATTAAGCTGTTAGAGAGAGGGGCTGGTCTGACAGGGCCCTGCTTGGCAGGGAGGCGAAGAGTCAATGGGCCGAAGTTGAACAGGAGACATTTATGGGCTGCCTTAAGCCATTGTTTCCCCCCACCGAGGATCTTTTCAGGCCGGCCGCCTCTGTCTCGGTGACCTGTACAATGAGAAGAATGCCACTCCGAGGAACCCAGAGCCGACCACAAAGAGCTGCCCTGCAGAATGAGGATTTCACGGCACTGGGCCGAATCTGGACGCTGCCAAGATTCCAGGGATAGTTCTCACCTCTCCTGACCATCAGACGCTCGGAGCTACTCTCTCCTCGTGTGTGAGTGTGTGTCCATAGGTGTGTGCATATATGCATAGACTCAGTAATACATGCATCTTTAATTAAGTCTAACAAAACAAATGAAAAATAAGGGAGCAACCAATCTTTGGGTCATCCTAGAAACTTCCTATAAAAATCTTTTACAGTGGGTTACCAAAAGTTTTTCCTCCCCTAAAGTGCGTCACCTCATTTTTACAAAAGTATAAATTTCCATTTAATATGCTACAAAAAAGAAATCAGATTTGGCTTTAATCAACTTTTTCTCCAAGTTTGTCCAGCAGCAGTTGTTGGAGCCACCTGTTCCTGTCACAGAAGCTGTCGCCCAACCTTGCAGATTAAACAGGTGAGATTAAGGCAAAGCTCTGGGCAGCTTGTATAACATCCCCTAACACAGGCTACAAACACCCCTTCTGTGAGAGTGTGTTTGCGTGTGTGTGTGTTCGTGTGTGTGTGTGTGTGTGTGTGTGTGTGTGTGTGTGTGTGTGTGCATGCTCTGGTCCATTTGATGGTCATCCAAGCGTCTCTGTGTGTTTACTTGGACTTCGAGGCGGATCCTTCCTCTCGCCGAGTCACACAGCTCTGTCGCTGGCTTGAAGATTAATTTGTGATCTGCTTAGTTGTCACAGAAAACTTTCTTTTTTTTCAAATCGTTGTTTTCTAGTGACTTAAAACAAACCATTTCTGTGTCAACACCACCTGCTTATGTCTTATCAGCGTGCCAGTTTCTGCTCCTTTAGCAACTGCCATGTGTTGTCGTAATGTAACTTCATTTACCACAAAGTGTTGAACAGCACTTTCAGACGAGCCCGCGCCTCGCACAACAAAGCGGCCCAATTATAGAGCCATTTATGTGTTTGTCAGGGGCTTCAAATGGGCACTGGTTTCTCGGGGTAGCCATATTGGCGAGGTCAGGCGCAGCATCTAAAAAGGCAGCTTTATTACAGAACGACCCATCCCTCTCTTAGATGAACGCCCAAGAAGAAAAAAATGACAAAAAAAGGAAGAAATAAAAAATGACAACTTTGTTCTTTACAACAGTTTGGCTCAGCCTGCCTGTCTGGCTGCTCTGCGGAGCGCAGCAGCATGTGTTTCAGGGATTGTTCTGGAAGGGGGAGTGCAGAAACAGCAGGGAGCAGAAGACAAACAGGCAATTCGTGACTCATTAAACACGGCGACGGTGGCCAGCACAGTGGAGGGGTGTGAGGACCCGCGTTCCAACCGGGCGATAAACCCCCCCTGTACCAGCTGGAGCAGGCATCTGTCAGCCGCACGCCGCACCACGCCACGCCACCGATTATCAGCAACAAGCCATATCCGAGTGACCGGCCACCGCCATTTTCAAACACCCTACACTTACATAACCACCCTGATTGGCCCACATGGGACCTTCAGGTCCGCTGACAGGCTCCACGTTGGCAAGTTGTTGCAGGCCGAGCCTCGTAGGGAGGCAAAGCAAGTCTCGGTCTCTGCTACATCAGAGGTCAACTCGTGTCATTTTGTCATTTCGTTATGAGGAGCAGGTTGGCAGTTTGGTTTGCTAACAGTGGCCCATAACACCAAAGCAAGGAAAGTACACCGAGCCCAGAGTCACATCCTGCTCCTGGGGTAAGAGCTGAAGTCCAGGCCATTTTAATGACAAGCTGATGGCTCACACAGCTGAGAGGTACTTGTGAAAGTTATTGTGCTTGTATCTGTCCTTGAAAAAGTAAAAGAAATAAATGTTTACTCCACTAATTGTAGTTTGAGGACCATCTTTTTATGAACTGAGAAACTGTGGGGTGTACCATGAAGGTTATTCACAAACTACAAAAGAATGATGATTTTTTTTAAATGTGAGTGCAAAATAGCAAAATATGTGTAAATAATTGTATTGCATAATAACAAAGAGATCAGGTGACCATGTGCAACGTGAACAGGGTCACATGACCAGTAGATAATCAACATCTGTGGTTCTCTCAAAGACCGAACATAGAAATGGACGAAGCAACAAGGACTCAAAAAGGAGCCTAATGCAGAAGTGCAAAAAAGTGCAATACCCTCCAACAGCCACTAGATGCTGGCTGTCTCCACTGACACCAGACCTGAGCTCAAGTCTCATCCACATTGGGCAGTGACCTTGCGTTCAAGGGTCAGACCCACCTCCTCACTCCTCCCCTCATATCCAAATATGGTCACTTCCGGCTCCAAACAACCAACATGGCGACGATCAAACACCAAACTCCTGAGTCCAAAAACCAACGGGTGACCCCACGTTACACTACCTGACTAGCATCAAACATCAAACACAATCTGAGGCTAGCTGGTGATCATAATGAGCATTTTGCTGCTAAAGAGCCAGATATTTCCCTCCTGACTTCGAGGAGAAGGAGAAAAAATACTGTACTAATATTTATTAGGTGGTGCTAATGGTATAATAATAATAAATTCTTGATGTTACCACATGTATAAGAATAAAATTTGTGCCCAAACTTGCTAATTCACAAAGCAATGAGCCTGAGAAATTGGAATTTCTTCAAACTGCTGTGATGGGTCGTATATTGGAGTCTCTAGTTTCTTTAAGAACTATTTATTCCTCCATCTGTCTCAATGAGGAGGAAGAAATGTCAGAAGAGAATATTCTCCCAGGAAAGAATTAGGTACTAAACCACCAAGGCAACATAACTCAACACTAACTTATGTCACTGTGGATGCAAGGTAATCAAAAGCCTCCGTCGCCAGGAAAAGCTCAACATCAGCACAACTTTGCAACGAGGTAAAAGTTTGCTCCCAATAGAATTTAACGAGCTGCTAACTGCCTAATTAAACGCTGAGAGCAGATAAAAGCATGAAATATAGATAAGCTGGAAACACTGCCTATAGCTCCGCGGTCCGTGCAGGGGGAAGACAGTGATGTCTCCTAAAGCCACAATCAGCAGAGCAACTAAAACGCGCCTCGTCCTCCACCCAGCTGTAAATGTTTAATAAGAAAGTGAAGCTAAACATGCTGCCTCACAAGCCGTGAATAAGACTAAATCGCCTGCCAGTGGAGCAATGTAAAAAAAAAAGAAAAAAGAGGAAGTTTGAATGAAACGCCGCCGTTAATGCGGTGCTTCAGGAGCCCACGGCACTTTCTAGGACTGAGGGATTGGGGCTTTAAGAGCGCTCATGGTGTGACAGAAGGGGCCTCTCCCTTTCCTCGCCAGTGGTAGCCAGGGTTGTAATTCTGACTTTAGCGCTCTTTACGACTCCCTCTCCTCATTTCTCTGGAATATGAAAACATCAGCATATGGCTGCTGACAGCACCGAGGCTAAGGAGTCAATTTCCCCTATGTAACATTGGGACAGGGGTGACATTCACTTCAGTACTGCCCCCCTGGCTCAAAAAGAGGACAGAGGAGAGACAGAAACCGAGACTGAGACAGAGCGACGGTGAGAGAGGAGACAGATGGCGAGCTGGGCAAGGACAGAGAAATTCAGAAAGAGTGAGACTAAGACGGGTTGTCTCTCGTTTTCTTGCACCAGCAGGTCTTCGCTGCCTTTCTGTCTCAGTGTGTTCAGTGTGCAGTTCACACAGTTTCATGCGGCTACCAGGAACAGAAAATCTGTCCGTCAGCTGCCAAAGGTTCCAGCTCCGCTCCATTCCTCTGAGCGCTCTTAAAAACCCGCTGTTTCACACCCATGAATTACACTATTTATGGCCCTGGTTAAAATGGGCAGTTTCTGGGCACGCTGCATGTGTGCGCCTCTGTTTCTGTGTGAATGTGAGTGTGCCATGTGGCAGATGGGAAGCAATATGGCACACCTCTGCCCGGACAGATGTGGCACAGCACATCACAGCGAGCCGGGAGAGGGATCGGAAACCTCAGGAACATCTGGACCTGTGGCAACCTTCACCCTCAGCCAACAAGCTAACTTTACGTAGCTGCTCAGGACCTGAGGGAGGGACGGCAGGAGGAGGAGAGAGGTGGGAACACAGCCTCGTAACGTGTCGCCGGCCCCTGCGATCCCTTACACCGCATCTCTATCTCCACCGGCATTTTGACAGACAGATGAGGAATCCCACCTCCCTCAGTGAGGGCTGTCAATCAATTGCTCTATGGAGTGGAGCGCTGAGGCCTGTCCCGACATGGGCCTGTCATGGCCGGCTGCACAGGAGAACATTCCCACCACTCAGGGGGCAGCCAGGCTGGGAAAGACCGGGACTTCTACGAGGACCAACCAGGAGAGAGATGAGGACAGAAGAGAGGGAAAACACTGGTGGAGATGTCTGAGTGTATTCCTGCTTCTGCATTAAAATAGTAAGAAGTAGCTGTGGAGCCTTGTAGTTTTCTGGGATGTACAATCAAGAAGGAGAACTACACTGACACAGTCATCAAAATAAATAAATAAATAACCCAGTGAATGTATCTCAGGACGTTGCTTCTGATATTTAACCTGATCCAGTTCTCCACTGCAGCTACTGAGTCTGTCCTGCACTTTCATCACAATCTGGTCTGAATCCACCACCAAACAGGAAGGGATTAAAATGAACAGTTATGTCTGCCAGAAAAAATTAAAGGTGCGACGCGCCCACCATCCTTAACTGCAGACCCCTCACACCCTACTCCAGCTCCTCCTGGCAGGTGCAACCAAAACTAAACCACCACAGATAAGAGCTGATGTTTTCCTCTCTGTCATCCTGATCAGTATCTGTTTTCTATTACTGTCACGTGTCATTGCCTAATACTGTACTGTACTGTATTCACTCAGGGTATATGTACTGTACACATACACGGTACACATGAATATATTGTATACCCACTGTTTATATTTATATAAAGTAACTTATTCTCTACAGATCTAATATTTACTTTATATGCACACTTATGTTTGCATTACTGGTATAAAATCTATAGAAACAGTTCAATCAGCTGCTTACACTACATATATATCTGTTTGCATGTGAATAAATCCCTTTTAAGTGTGTGTAGGTTTAATGAGAGACAATGTAAATGTGATCAGTCAGTACACAATCTCACTTCAACACAGCTGTACATGTTTGATCTCCACTATATGTGTACTTTATGTTTATTTAAATAATAACCAAACCTAATATCTAATACCGCTCTGCCACTTTGTTGTCTTTCATAGGAACCTCTTGATTAATTACTGATTGATTGATTACTCGATGGATTCCCATAAATTATTGTACAAACAGTTTCCTAGAGAGTGAATTCCTCCTAGCACTGCTATGAAGTTGTCATTTGTGATTTTAAGCAAAATGTTTTGCTACCTTTTGAATGGCTTGTGGTGAGATTTCAAACAGACATTCATGTTTATGAACTTTGGTGATGTAGTGACATTAATTCTTATGACTGTAAAACGTTGTGCAGCCACTAACTTCTTTCAACACACCTAGAGGTTGGATATGTGTAGAGACGCTGCACTGTAAGTTGCATTTCATAGTTTTGATGTTGAAAATACATGAACACCTCAAAAGATTTTAGCTTAAGAAAGACAACAGTGGAAGGTACATTAGGACATCTGAGTGGTTCATTTGTATGCACATCTTTTTCCCTCTTTTTTGGACGACAAAAGCATTTTTTGTTCCTGAAACATTAAATTTGATTGAAAAAAACTTTAGAGTGCATACATCTGAAACATTGTCTTGGTGTAACAGTGTATTCTGGGGAAACAGTTTTGTAGATTTACTCGTGTTTTTGAAAAGAAGGACAAAAATGTTCAATTTTCTCCCTGTTGCAAAAAAACAGTTCAAATCCTTGTTCTGTATAAAAACTGTAACATAAAAATCTTTGCTTGCTGAAATTGTTACAATCTACTCGGAAATATCAACATGTTCAAAATGCACATTTCTTCTTCTGTCTGTGCACATGCCCTGTGCAAGAGGAGGCTAATGTGGACAAAGGTAAAACAGCGTTGTATAAGTTTCAGTTGTAATTTTAGCGTAGTGTAGTCTTTAAAAAAAAAAGTCCAAATGCAAAGTTTTTAAAATGTACTGGATCTGAAACTAATTTAAAGATTTGAAAACAAGAATATGTGGTTAAGTCTTTTTGAAAACAACTTTCCCTCCTGCCAAGGCTGTGATGAAAAAAAAAGAAGTCTTCCAGTGCAGCTTCTCAGATAATATTCAACACTAGGTAAACCATAATAACACACTGGAACAGCCACTGAAGCTCAATTAAACAATCAGACAACAATTTCACAGTAGAGCAGACAACAGGTAATTAGCTGACTTTCCAGGGTGAGGCTGAAGGAAGCTGTTGTATTTGTTGTTGTTGTTTCAGTGTATGCTAACAGACAGGACACAGACACAGACACGGGACAGCACTGTGAGATGGACAGAAAAATCAAAGCTGTCCTTTTTTTTATCTGTGACCCTTTCTCTGCAGGATGCAAACAAATTATGCAGCTCATATTTTTGTCAACATTATGTTTAAGTACCAACAAAAATTGCACATCCTGGCAGAGGTCAAAGTTCAGGAATGAGAGCAGACGTATGTTGGACAGAGGAGTCCTGGATGTCTTCAGACTGTCGCACAGATGTCGTCTCTGCTCGCACAAAACACTCAATATGGATCACATCCTCTCACTCTGTCTTTAGACCTGAACTTTAAACATATTTCCACACCACTGAGGTCTGAAGCAATAAAACATTTTAATAACAATATTTTGTGTGTGAATTAAACAGTTTATCACCCTCTGAAGCGTAATTTATTTAGAGTAACATCACTTTATTTACATATGATGTAGACACAAGCTGAAGTAAACAGGTGAAAGTGTTGACACGGGGCTCTTTTAAAAGACATTTTTAAAACTGTGAATTATTAATTGAGCCATTAATTTACAGCTGTTGTTTTTCTGTGTATAAATAGTGAAGCAATTTGAGTGTTTCTGACTATAAATGTGAGAATATTTATAGATGCATGTCTCAGCTTTACAGTGTTTGGCTGAAAAAAATGAGAAATCAAATTTAGCTGAAGTAAATGACGCCATGCAAATGATGTGACAAAAATGAACGCACAGGAAATCCACCTGGAGTCCGTGTTGGTGTCCACACATGTAAAGTCTGTGTATAATCTCACACTATAATACAAAACAGAGGGAAAACCGACCGGTCGACGCCTTCCTCAGCTCTCTGCTCTCTCCCTCAGCTCTTTGAATAATTAGTGATGTGTGTCAATATTGTGGCCCATAGTAACCATATGGTGGGTGCAGGCAGACAGGCCATTGTTGGGAGCTGTGAAATATTGTGTATCCCTGCGAGGGCTGGAGCCAGCAGAGGCAGGAAGTGTTGTCGGGACTGACAGGGACATTGTGCGCTTGAATGGGCGAGTCCTCGGTGGCAGGGAGCACCGCGGACCCAGACAGAAAGTCTTGACCCTGGCGAGAAAGGCTGATTAGGCATGGTGCTGCAGGCCTCTCCTTCATCTACCCCCACCACCTCCACCGCCACCTCTCCCATCCACACCCCCCACTGGAAGCCGTTAGGGCCCAGGCAGAATACAACAAGACCACTTAACTCAGCGACGCCTTTTCACTGCACACATAAAAACACTCATATATTCATGTCAGGGGTGGAGAGCAGAGCAGAGAGGGACGGGGACTCCGGCCTGCACAGTCAGTGTGTGAACTCAGGGATGATGGGAGTGTGTGTGATTTGTGGGACAGTGTAACATGCAACCCCAACAACTGATCTAATGTTTCTGCGGTGGAGCAAAAAAAACCCAATTTGAGATTTTTCTGACCATTTACTTTCAGCGCTCCTGACTCGCTTTTTAACATGCATCAAAACTAAATAATGTAATTAGTGCGTTGAGTAGACAACAGATTGGAAATGATGCTAAGCTTTTGTTTTACATTCCACATATCGCCACAGTATAATCAGACAAACACATTAGTTCAGATGTAATAGAAGGAGGCCAACATTATCCTGTCACATTAACAAGCTGTGGAGTGCAGGAAAGCTAAGCAGCCAGTGCATCCTGACTCTACACAAAGCCTTAAAAACAACATCTAACAGCCCGACAAATATCCCACTCTCAACTCTGCAAACATTTAAATTCAGGAAATCCTTCAAAACGTCGAGGACAGACATTTAATTGCTGTACCGCAAACATCTGAGCGTCATGGCAAAACATTTTATTTGTTAATGAACCGTTTAACAAATTAAATATTTAAATGTTATGTGAACAGTAAAAGTTCACGTCACCGACAGGGACGCTGAATAAATCAACGTACTAATGAGGGAGAAAAATGTGATGCATTTTAATTGATTGCAGGCTGTAAATACTAAGATGTTTTTCCAACTGAACTTATGACAACATTGTCTCTGTGAAATCTTTTTAGGAAACAGTTCATTCACTCGATGTGAATGGTGAAGTTATCCGTGAGGGACTAATTTTCTTTCCTGCAAAACAAGCTGGATAGCTTCAGCTGGAGGAGCGACTTCATCTGGTTGAGTTTCATTTCACCGTCGTCTTCTGCTCCTCTCTGCTGATCAAACACGCATCCATCCACGTCCCCTCTCCTCCTCATCTCTCCATCCTTCCCCTCTTTCATCCCATCCTCCTTTCCCCTCTCTGCCAATTATCTCTCCGTCAGTCTGTCACACTTTGTAGCCTAATAAAGGCGCCCTAAATTGCTGCCCATCCCGCCTTTATCCCCCTGATAAAGCACAACAATTAAGGCTCATGTCTCTTTGCTCAGGGCCTTTGATGGCACACAAAGCTGCAGCCGGAAAGAGGGAGAGGTGGTGGAGCTGCACTCATGTGAGCAGACTCCTCTCCCTCACTCAAATCAATGTATGCACACATAACGCAGGTATGAAAATACATGCACGGGAAATTAATCGGATTTCTTTAAACTTAAGGATATGACACCGGTGACCGTTGACTTCACTCGGACTTGATTTCCTCTCTATGCCCGATTAAAATAAGACAGTATTGAGACGGCATCTTTCCACCAGCCATCTTTTTCTGGTTAGTGTTAAATAAATACTGAGGATCAATGTCTGTTATCAGGAAAAAATGCAGGTGTGGTAACAACCAAGAAGCCAACAAGTAGTCTGAAGACTTGTTTTCACTCAAAAGTCTTTAAACATCCTTTCACAATAAAATAACTAAAAAAAAAGATGCCATCCAGCAATTAAAATTATTTTTCCCTTAAACCTTTATATTGCACTCATTACAGTATTTTTTCCACTGGAGGATATTACAAGACTTTTGGTAGTGTATGCTATAAATACAGTTACTTTATATCGTTACTTTCTGGTCGGGAGTAAAAATCTTTCCAAAACAATGTTCATATAAAAAAAATATGTGAATATGATGCATCACAGAGAAGTGAGAAGATGCCATGTGTGTAGTCCACTCAACTTATTAAATATCATAACTTCTCTGATTAAGGTTTCACTGTATAAATGTCAACAGATTGTGATGTGAAAAAATCCAAAGACTGAACACACGGTCAGATGTTTCCCTCCAAAACACACACGTCAAGCTTGTGATGTTGCTACAGAAAAGTCACATGATTTCCAAAGTCATTAAGATTCATGCTCTGGCATCCACGAGTGTCTAAACACAATCTGGTGCCAATCAATCACAAGATAAGTGATCCAGTTCATCTCTTATTGTCTTTCATTCCTCACTTCAGTTTGGTTGTCACACACTCATCAGTGTAAAATGTGGTAACAGGACTTGAATTAAATGATGAAGAAAGGTTTTTTTAAGCCAATCTTCGTCAAATTCTGGCCAGATGATCAACCTGCAAACGTTTTTTTTCATCCTGCACCGTTTTAAATCATTGAAAAGACAAAGTTAATTTAGAAACATTAAAAACATGTTTGATAACTGTTGTAAATTGTCTCCCTCTCTCCTATATGCCTCCCGGGTCACATGTTATTGTGCTGTAAAGTGTGTGAGTCTTATAAAGTGTTTATGTGACTTGTATCTCTCTGCCTTTCACTCCTGTAAAAGAAATAATGAATCTTTTGAAGCTACCTGGTTAAATAAAGGTTGAATATGTCAATGAAAGCAGCAATAATGATGTGAGTTTAACAAAATAACACAATAAAAAGACATCATGTGACCACAAACCAACATGGTTTTTAAAAAAACTTCTTTATTCTCAGGGAAAAACAAAAGTTTGTATTTTTTAAGAAAAAGAGAAAATTGTTTGGAAATGATTGATAAGAAACTTGAAAGAGCAAATGTGGTAAACAATCATATTTACTGAGAGTATTTCAAATTCAGCTGATGAGAATTAAAGCATAGATAATTACTAAGTAAATACTAAAACATTTAGAAGAAAAAAACATTTAAAAAACACAGCGTGATTCCTGTGAAAATGTTCAACATGCTACCTTTTCGTTTACTGAGGTTTTTTTTCCTATATGCCATGACACCAGGGGGTAAGCTGTAAATTTGAATAGTCAGTGGAAGTAAATGAAAACGTGTGAAGGAAAGCAGAAGACACAACGTTGTTAAAATCCATCTTCGGTCTGTGGAGGATTCAGATACACAAGAGTAGCTCTGTCGCCGACGACTGAAATCAAATCTGCACCCTGTTATTATCCCGCATCTTTTCACCAGAGACGGATCCGAGGAGCAGGAGTGAACGCAAACTTTTCTACTCAGAGAAACACAAAATATTGTTTCTCAAAATTACTCAAATGTTGGATTTTAGAAATGCAAGGAAGTTTAACTTACCTGTAGTGAAAGAAACATTGTGTTTAAATCTGCACATCCACTGTATGCAAAGACAGATCTCAGTGTTGATTATAAAACGGATTTATAGGATTGAATATGTTTGCTCATTGGGCTTCTCACACCAAAATAAATATAACTATTGTCTTAACTAAATATATGACCAAAGTGAGATCACCTCTGAAGTGCAATTTAGAAATTTGTATCAAGTATCAATCAAAAGAGTAGCTGCATGTTATGAAGTGAGACTGCTCAATTTGTATTTGTCAAATTAGGTTGAGAGTAATTAAAGAGAGAAATTAAAAATAGCTGTAGATGATTTACTGGCATGGTACACTGCAGCTTTAAGTGACAATAGTGGAATAAATCCTAAAGTCAGCACACAGATGTCTTCAGTTTCTAACCTTTAACACCTCCTGTTGTATATTAACACATCCAGTATGATGGACGCAGCAACAGGCCCAAGTTGTTTTATTTTTTTTATAAACTCGGGAACAATGTGTCTTCTATCAATAATACCACTGATCTACAAGGAGGAAGCCTCAGAAATGAAAGTTACATTTTACCACAACTGGGTCACTAATGAAGGAAAATGAAGATCTGGGTGTTAATTGGCTCCAGTTTCCAAGATACAGCTTCAGGTCAAAACTGCATCAAAATAATTCAAACTTGGAATAACGGGGTGTGATTATGCTCCATAACTGTTCTGCAAAATGTGATATAGAAATGACACTGGTCCCACACCAATCATTATAAATGTATCTTTTTATTGACAACAACAACATAACTTTACATTCATTTATTGTATTAGTTTTTTCATGTAACATTTTCATGTTTCATATCTTGACAGTTATTCCAAAGTATCATTTTTTTCAGTGTATGTACAGCTTCATGTTTATATATGACAGTGATGTTGACATGTTTGTTGTATCTGTTGGTGGAGTAGATGTATTGGTGTTAAACTGTTCATCTCGGGGTTGTTTTCTTACTTGACTGCTCATCACAGTGATGGCATGAAGGAAAGAAAGCTCCCAGATAACGAGTGATGAGGTTGTGTTTTTCAGGGAATGTCCAGCAGTTAATTTTGTTTTCTCTGGTTGTTATTTGGTTTGCCTACATTTTTTTGGAGCGCTGTGCTGAGGTTGTGCACCGTCCCTCCCTCCCTGCAGCAGCACCGAGCTCAGCAGTATAGTTACCTGGGAGGCAGGGCCTTGTGAGTGAGTAATGTTGCTGAAACAAAAGCTGTGACAGCAGAAGTGTGGAGAGAGTGATGAGACCCCCTGCTGGTGTGTTTGCTAGCCCGGCCTCAGAGTCTCCTCTCTGGCTTTCCCTTTCACACTCCTGCCCCTGAGGGCTCAGAGCCCCGGAGACGTCAGGGTCCTGGTTTACCAATGGTCACCTCTCATGCAAATATACTTCATTATTTACAAAATATGTTTCTCATCCACTAAAAACTGATTATGTGGATTTTAAAATTGTAACATTTGACAGCACCCACAGCTGGAGAAGTTTTAGTTCAGTGCTTCAACATTAAAAATCCACTTTTCCCCTGTTTGAAGTAACTAAATGCACCAACTCTGTTAACATTATATTCAAGTGCAGGTTAAAGTAATCATACATTACATTGTACTTCTACTTCACTACAGGAAAAAATTAAAGGAAAATATTGCATTTTTTACAATATTTCTCAACTGCAGCTCCAAGTTTCTTACCACAGACTTAGATTTTAAATACAAAACATGAATGATTATACTAGAATATTAATCAAATTTTATGAATTAACTGTATAAATTGTACTGTAACAACGTAATTTTCTACCTCGACCAGAATCTTCCTCATAACCTGCATCAATAATAAAATAAAACAAAACATATAAATAATATAAAATAATGCAACACTCTGAACAAGGGTTTTGTTGCCCCATGAGAAATACTTTGACAAAATACAAGTACATGCTGTTGTTACTTTTACTGAAGTAAAATCTGGCTCCTCATGTGTTTAGTAAAGAAAACTGTGTCGCTATTCACTGTCAAACTGATTTCAAAACATCCTGTAGAAACATATGTAACTGTTCTTTATGCTCAGGCTCCACATGAATACATGAATAAACCAACATGACCTGAAACAGAAACAGTTCATAAATACAGAACCTTTGTAGACCAGTGTAGTGTATGAAGGAGACCCAGCCTCCAGCTCTGTGTCTGTTACACTCTGTGTCCACAACATGAGGTGAGACAACCAACTTCTCCTGGCCGCCCCGTCCTTGCCAGTCTCTCGTGGTTGCCAAGGTAAACGTCATGGTGACCATGGGATCGGCTGCGGGCTCAGAGGGGACGTCCGGCTGTGATGGGGCGCGTGACATGATACTCAACAATCAGACACCATGACAACCTGGCAGCAATGCTGTTGATTCAGCAACACGACCGGACTGCAGGAGGAGCCGGAGGGAGACACAGTTTGCTGCTGCAGGATCAAAGGCTTGTACTGGATACAGGCTGTGTTTTTATACCTGCAGTGGAATCACAACAGGAGAGTAACTATTTAGTTTTTGTATTTATTTTATTTGTATTTTCTCTAATAGAAGAGAACAAAACTGAAAATAGATTATTTGTAAGTATCCCCCACTTTTTCCTGTGTGAAGTTGAGACATGAGACATACATGTGATGGTCAGAGTTTCAGCTCCCACTGGATGATGAGAAAGTTCAGAATCAGAGTTGCCTTGATTGTCATTGTCGTCGCTTACAACAAAAAAATAATAATAATAATAATTAATAAATTAAATGCCACTCTATGGTAAACACAAAAGACACAGGACATGTTGATGGTAACGGAAAACAGCAGTATATGGTGATAAGACTATGTAAACTGTATTAACACTGTATTGCACATCAGTTTTTAATAAAGAGCAGAGGCCATTTCTGTTGTGTCTCGCTACAGCTTTGACCCAATCCTTGTAAACAAAGGAGAAATGATAAAAGAGCAGAAATACAGTCTTGAAGCTGTTATTTTGCAATGTTAAGTCAGACCTTTCCTCTCAAGGTTGTTAAATGGTTTATCAACCAGTATCACCATTAAATCTAATCTATAAGAAACTGGAAATAATGATTTAGGCACAGGAGTATTTGAATTGTGCTGAAGTTGTAGCAGCAATTTAATAACTCATTTAGGTCCCAAATCAAACTACCTAAACATTTAGTGCATTTTATCCTTGAAGGTATTTTTTACAGAGGATGAAACTAAAATTACAGAAATCTATGTTGCTGCTGGAGATGAAGGGATAAATGAGTTTCTCGTGAGGCCTGTAACTGTTTCATTGTGTTTGAGATTGTAAAGGAAACTCTGAAATAAACATTTACAACACTAATTAAAAGAGTCATTATGATGATTCTTACATATGTATAAGGGACTTGGGGTCTTCAAGCCAAAGAGGCTTTGAGCAAAACCATCAGAAACAATATTCATAAGAGTCAGTCCCTCCTTTACATGCTCGCTGTCGAGAGCTGACTTAACTTATGATCCGTGGGAGTGTGGCCTTGGCTATGAAATGATATTCAGTTCCAGTAACAAGCCGTATCTTTGTAGAAAAACATGTTACAAAACACAGACTCAATGGGTTTCTAGTCTGCTTGGTACTTCTCTACACAATCAAACAAAAAAGTTACTGTCTTCAACTTCAGATTTTCCACCACAGTCCTTTCTTTTAGCATTTCAGGCTAATTCCCAGACTAGAGAAAAATGCTAATTATAACCTTGATGTGGCAACTGAAGCTCAGTACTGAGACTGTCTCTTATTCAAAAGAAACACAGAAAACTTTTAAGCCCTGATTAAGTGAGAGCTCAGCAGGAGACGTGAGGGCTGCACAACAATCATCCAGGCCTACACTGCCCCCGTGTGGCAACAGGAGGAAATACACAACTTTAGAAATAACTTTAAATAAGTTAATTAAATCAAATATTTTTAAATGTATTTCTGTGCTTGGTGTTAAAATATGTTATTTAGAAGAAAAATAAACTGCCACATGCTTTTCACACATGTATAGACTCCTATAAGCATCCAGAAGATTGATATTGACAAATGTGTATAAGATTTTTTCAGCTTTTGGTGAGATGCTGCATCCATGTTGTTGTGTTCAGTCACTGGTTTTACTCTAAAATCATATTAAATAATCTGCTGATGCTCAATATTTAGTGGCAAACATAGCATGATTGTTGTTTCACTGAGAGCTTCTTTTTGTTAAGTAGCAACATTTTTGGATGTTTTTCAAGAAAAGAAAAGAAATAACTGTGTGCTATTGCCTATATTATATAACATACTATATATCAACTGGTTCTTTGTATGTGTCTGTAAGGTGTAACAGAAAGTCCCTCTGACACAATGTCTGCTCTGTAGGGACTGTTTTATTTTGTACATTTATATAGGCTAATTTTTTTAGATATGTTCCTTTGTTTTGCTATTCATGTGTAAAAATGGACAGAAAAAAATATTCAAATGACTGATGCTAATGATTTTATTCAAAAATGTCCTTGATTGATTCAGGAAAGCAGTAAATCCTCCTTCGTCATGTAGAGAATGAGGCCTTGCCACCCTCCTCACTTTCCAAGGAGCAGACCTCTGACTCCTGTTTATCAGGACAGATCAGGGGGCAACATGGGAAGCCCGCACCCACAAATCCAGATATGTTAGAGAGATGATGATAGAGGTATGTGTGACCAACAGACTCATAGCCTTGATAGGGGTTGAGGTAGCTGGAGCTGAAAGTGACCTGATGGAGAGTCCTCAGTATCCTGCTGCTTTCTGTGACCTCAGTGGAAGAAGGAGCCTCAGCATCACTCCTCAGACTGTATGAAGTCTTCAGAGGAGGAGTCCTGCTTCATGGGAGGGACATCAGCACTCCTGCAGACAACCCCCAACATGGGACCAGGACCTGGTGTAGAGTTGAAGAGTCCACAATCATCACCACATGAGAAACCCTCCAGGTCAAAGTTGTGAAATCCAAGAGAGTAAACGCCTCTGCCCAAAGATTTCTGTAAGATTTCTGGCAGTGTTCATCATTACTGTCACTTTTAAAGCATGAAGGCAAGTGTGTGTTCACATCCAAGCGGAAAGACAGAAGATACAGACACAACTGAGGTGTTCAGATTTAAGATACATAATTATGATAATGTCAAGGGGCCTAATAACATCCATATTTCCCAAAATGTCCTTCCAGTGCACTATTGATGTGCAAAGGTGATATTCAAGTACAAGTGGTATATGCATTCTAAAAGTTCATTTATTAGCATTGACCAAAAAACCCCAAAGCTGATTGAGCTCACATATATTTTAATGAAATCTAAGGATTTACAGAGCTCAAACAATAATGGAGTAAAACTGATAAATAATATAATATTTACAACTAGTGAAGTCAATGTTTCAACCAATATTGATCAAATTCTGGGGTTAAAACAGACCATTATTTTCCCCTGTGTTATGTTATGTTATGTTATGTTATGTTATGTTATGTTATGTTATGTTATGTTATGTTAAGGAAAATGTAGCTAAAAACAGTGTCTTGAAATGTTATAATATTAATATAAATACTAACAATAATATTATTAAATGTACAGGAAAAAGGTATAGCCTACATATCTACACCTTTAGCAGAAAGCTAACTATATGCTAACAACCTGTTGTTGCTGGATTTATTATAATGATTTTTTTCATATGTGCTAATATTTTTATCTTCTATTAATAGCGTCTTAAACTAATTGTGAATTTTGTGCGGTGGCAGTTGATGCACACACATGAAACAACAATGTGCTGGCTGCCATGGTCTTCTACAATGTATTTTAGGATTTGGACACTAGAGGGAGCCCTCTACTCAGTCTCCACAACTTCCTGATCAATAAACAGATGTAAAACTCACCAGAACTAATGGTGATACAATGCCGATGCACTGGTGTTCAAATGTGTTTTGATGAGGGTGGAAAAACTGTGTTAATCAGAAGTAAACCCACTGAAAAATGTTCCAGGTTGGAGACTTGGTCCTTGACAGCTCCACCATACCACCCAGCCACATACTGTATATACTGTATATGCATACAGTACACACATCTGGAGTTCAGTACTGGTCCAGGGCTCCTGTCACTGCTCTCTGACCCTCTCTCTAAATTTATCAGGGATGTCATCACGTGTGTGTCGCTCATATTTCTGCTGGCCGATGGGACTAGCTAAGAATAGCACAGACACAGATTAACACGGCTGCTCTCCCTTTCACTCTTTTGAAAAACCAATCTATTTTCTTTTTTTTATTATATCTGTCACTATTTCAGCCTCCTCCTTCTGTGTGAGAGTCATGACCTTTTCCTATGTTTAACTACTGACTTCATTCATTACAGTGTGTGTAGGAAGAAGGTGGAGAGGAAGCCAAATATACAGTCAAGCAAACAGTGATCATGTTTAACAGGTTGGATAATACTTATCAGTGGCATATTTATTGAGCATTAAAAGGACTGTGGTGCAGGTAAATGAGCCTTCCCTCCTTTAATGAGAAGCTTCTGTGTAGTACATCTTTGTCCTCCCAGACTGAACTGCTGGACCCAGATTGTCCCATTAAATACAGTTTACAGCTGCCTGTAAAACACCACAAGGTTCACAACTAGGAAATTTCCTTGACAATGACTTTGAATGTGTAGTATCAGCATGCAGGAAACACAGCACTGTCACCTCCTGTGCTTCCTAAATGTCACATTTAATCCTGGGATGGAGCAGGATCTCCTGGATATGTGGGGTTGTCCCTCGGAGAGAGGAGTGGTGGCCCAGCATCCGTCAGATATCCAATCACAGTCAGCCAACTAAAGCCTGATTGGCTCATCTGCAGGGTCGTTTAAGGTGAGCTCTGAATCCATCTTGTATGTGTCTATCCTCCTGCTCTTCCTCTGTGTTTGTCTCCTTAGCTGAGTATGAAGGAAATGAACTGTCATACCTGTTAGTGTTTAGAGTTGGAAAGTTACAACAGTACCTTTGTTTACTTTCTCCAAACAGCAGCTTTGTTACTGCAACCTGTATTTGGATTAGTTAATGCCAGTGTAAACACACTTTGCTGCTGCAGCATGAGCAAACAGACCAGACTAAGGCTGCTGAAGACTAAACAAGCTCATCTGATTATGCAGTTCATTTAGTAGCTGCTGTGAAGTTTATATCAATATCACATCATCTTTTTGAACGGCAGTACTCTGATTAGTTGTTATTTAACTTTATGTATCCTGGAGGTAATCAGTTTGTATCTCAGAGCCAGAGCGAGGAGAGCTTTTCCACTTCCAGTTGATGTTTAAACCATGTGTCAGGTCAAAAAAATGGCACAGATGACTAAACTGTGTCAAATATGCTTTACATAACTCTAAAGTTTCCAGTTACCACTTGGGTATATTTAAGTATGAAGCCTTTTAAATTTACACAGAAACCAAGCGGGGTTGTTTAAATTCTACTTTTTCCTTCATTGTTCAGTTTAATGGCCACACAGAAAGTAGTACAGACAGGTAACTGTAGTACAGGAAATAAAAATGATCCTGTACATATCATAACAGTAATATATAGATTTACAAATTAACAATATATAAGTAAAGATTTAAATCATTTTGTTCATTGTTATTGCCTATAATTTTATTAGAAAGGACATTTTACACTCTGTTATTTTATATATGTAACCACCTCCTCTCCTTTTCCTAACAACTGTAAATGTGGATATGTGTGCATGCATGTAATCTTTTTACAGAAGTACACTGAGTATGTTTACTCGTGTCAGTGCTGTGACTTACAGCTGACATCATATAATAATGGCATAAAAAACTTTCCCATGCAAATTACCATGTTGATAATTTCTTAATTACTTTATTGAAGTATATTTATGACCCAAATCATCATCATGCACCAGTTAAGTGAACGCCAGGCCTCCACCAGACAAGTGAAATCTGACATGGGGTTACAAGGCCTGAGGAAAAGCCAGCCTCCTATTTCAGCGTCTGTGTCAGACGATCGTCCTTCCACAAAGTCAGTGCATAATGCTGGAGGTGAATAGCTGGGCAAACACATGAAGTGAGTTTATTCACAGAGGAGAAGAGGGTTTATGACTTTTTTTGTTTAGCAGTCGCCTTCAGTGAGAGCAGTTAAAACACCATAAAGTAAAGCAAGTGGAGGACTGTGTTTCTCTACTGCATCACAGATATCTGGATAAACACAGGAGATAACAGCTTATCTTTACTGTGGGCAGTCTGCCTGTGAAAGCAAAATTAACCTTTGTCAAGGTAATAAGGAGGAGGGCTGTGTGCAGACATTACCAGCATACCACGTCTGCTAATGGCCAAGAGGTAGACAGGGAATAAATTAACCATTAAATATTATATGTGTGCCACAGTTAAACCAGACTAAAAGTCATGTTAATAGCTGTGTGAGTGTTTTTTAACTAAATGCTGTCAGCATTCAACCACTGTACTTTTAGTGTACTGGAATGTTAACATTAGCTAATTATCCCTAAAACACAAAGCACATGTAAATGCATCATTTAAAACAAAATGTCAGTCTAATGGCAGCAGCACTAATTGAAAAGTCAGTAGGATTATCTAGGGACCGTGAGTGTAAACAACTTGTGACAGTCAACATATTAGATGATGAGATATTTCATTGGATGAGTAAAAAAACTTGTTGGTGGTGCTGGGCAAAAAGTATCCTCAAAATATCTGTCATCCTCTGGGCAACAGGAATATCTACCATTAAAAATGTAATTTGTTTTATTCAACCCAAAGTGATGAATTTTTAGGATTCCTTAGGGTATTTATATAACAATTCCTTGTTTTCTGAGACTATTAATTACTCTAGTTTCCTCGTGTCACCACTGAATATGTATTTCTTTATGTTTCAATGTGACCAGCAGACAAAAAAAGTGAAAACAAATACTCAACAAAATGGAGCAGAGTATGAGTAGGCAGGGCCCTGGGACACATGGAGGAAGTGGATCTAATTTCCTCTAAGATTCCTATCTAACATTCTTAGACTGGAAAACAATGCTGTTGATGACGGTACTCTGAAGACAAGTGGAACATGAGCACGAGGCCCAGTGGTGTAAACAACAGGGAGATGGTACAGGATGGTCTCCATAACATAAATCATTTGAAGACTTAAAGACTTGGTTTAAAGTGAGGGTTAGATCAGGTTTAAGGTTAAGGTAAGGCAAGTGGTCAGGTCATTATTGTTAAGGTTAGTCACCACAGTGTTCTCTGAAATGATGTAAATATGACTGTGTGCATAAGTGGGGGTAGAGGTGGTAAGTGCAGGAAGCTGCAGCTCCTTGAATGGCCACTTAAAAGAAATCAATTCCCCTGTATCCCCATGTTCAAATGTCTAACTTCACATTAGAAGTAAACATGTTTGCAGACTAATTTCTCTGAATTTTCATATGCCTGACTCATTTAAATTGTATTAAGGCTTGTATTGAATGATGCATAATTAATGATGTGGCAACTTTGAGTGACAGGTGGGTGCCATCATATCAGATCCACCTCCTCACTCCACCCTTTGCTAAATATACTGAACAAAATTATAAACGCAACATGGCATGTTTTCAAGGAAATTTATAACTTCTTTTTCTGGCATTGATATCAATATTTACAGCAACAAAGAGTGATCAATTTCTGACCCATAACAAAGACAATATGCAAACAATGCACCCGGCAACAGGTTCAAAATGGCTTACACCTGGATTACACCTGGGGTTGAACCCCAATTTTCACATCAGTCAATATCTGGTATGTCCCCCATTTGCACCACATAGTGCCACACATCTTCATCTCATTGAGTTCATGACATTGTTTATTGTGGCCTGGGGAATGTTTTCCCACTCGTCTACAACAGCTGTACACAGCTCCTGGACCGTAGATGACACTGGTACTCGGTGACATACACGTCTGTCCAGAACATCCCAGATGTGCTCGATGGACTCGATGGGTTAGCTGTGCTGCCCAACTCACGGAAACGGCTTTGTAAACCACTAATCGTCGAATAGTGGACACTTAGACATCCCGCAACCATCCAAAGTGACATTCCAGTCTGCAGCATGCCAATGGCACGTTCCCTCATGTCTGCTGGCATCTGTGGCATTTTGTTGACAGGACACAATGCACGGTTTGCACCGGCTTTTTGTTGTCCCCAGTCTAAGGAGTGGCCATGACATGGTGACGCTGCCTGTTGAGCGTGTCCACAAGACACACATGGCTGACCAACAGATTTATTCAAAATAACCAGAAATTGCAGTCACATGGAATATCAACAAAACAAAGCCTCCAATAATTACTCAGTATGACCACAAACAAATCTTGCATATTGTGACCTGATTGAGCAAAGCGCAAAAAAATAACACAATATAACATGTTGCGTTTATAATTTGGTTCAGTGTATGTTCACTTCTGGTACCAAATAAACCAAAATGGAGCCACATGTCCATGGTTTATATACAGTATTTATTGTCAACATGTGTATTACATCTTAAAATTATCTCTGTTGATCTTAAGTCCATACAGTAAACAAGCAAATTATGAGCAGTTTTTACACAAAAAAATACATCAGCAACAATCTATCTACTGAAGCCCTAAAATAAGGAAGCCCAAAAGTATGGAAGCCCTAAAAGGACATGGTTATGTACATTTTTAGTTAATTTCAGTGGTTTTCTCGAGATCTTAAGTCTTTATCTCAAGAATCTCAACAAAACAAACTTTTTTTTCAATATTATAGGAAAATTTATTTTATCTTCACAAACCAACCTTCGTTTTCTCGAGAAAATTAAATCAATTTGTCATCTCGAGAAAACTACATAAATTATCATTCGTTTCAAATAAATTATCCTATAAAGAAAGGTTTTTTTTCTTGAGATAACAAGAAAAACCACTGAAATTAACTCATTATCACTGCAAATTGGTGAAAATAAAAGGTATTTATCATGTCCTTTTAGGGCTTCCGTATAATATATCGTTATACAGAGAAATTTGTTTTGTCAGATAACAAGAAAAATAACTCTCCAGAAAACCACTGAAGTTAACTCGTAATCACGGAAAAACTGTGAAAATAAAAATGTTGTAATAAGTAGTAATGTAATGCTTCCGTAGGCTGTCTGTGTAATATTGAACACAGTTGGCAGTGTGTGTGTCTGCAGCCTCGGGGCGGGCTGAACTTCAGCAGACAGCGCGAGAAGAAAAAAAAAGCTCCTTTGACGTCAGCCACGTTAGAACTCAGTAGTCCAAGATGGCGGAGGTGAGCGGGCTGAGGAGCAGAAATCACTTCGAGCCCAACTGCAAAAGCCGAGTCGTTGACGAAGGTAAAGTCCCGTTGGTTTAGTCGGGTTGCTCTGTGACAGTGAGTCGATAAGGACACGGACGAGGAAGAGGGGGACGAGGCGGAGGAGGGGGGTTACAGCTGGAAGTGTTTATGTTTTTCGCTGCTCTTTGTCCGTTAGCTTCTGTTTTCAGTCGGAGCTCAGCGGTGTTCTGACAAATGTGGTACCCCTGCCAGAATGTGTCCTCACAAACACAGCGGTTCAAACTGTGTGGAAACTAGCTGGAGTAAGACACAAGCTTAAATGTTAACATGTGTTTTAACTTGAGGGGCAGAAAGTGCTGTTGTCAGAAAGTGATTCTGAACCGGATTCAAAATTGAACCGCGACACCTGTCGGCTCGTTTGTCCGGAGCCGTCACTTTCACCTGGGCTTCACCGGGTGTTTATTCCCCCCTAAAACCTGGCTGTGGTTGTACATTCACCCTCAATTAGCTTTGTGTGAATAATTTTTAAACTTTGAAACCAGTTTTCCGTGGCCGAGTTTCAGTCCACACAAAAACACGTTACGCTAATCCCATCCCACTAATGACTCGGATATTTTTAAATAGCCTATTATTAGTGGGCTCGTGTTTGCCAGCAGACTTATCCACGTAATTTGCGAGGTGAGTTTCATCTTGTGGATCCAACTACATAACTTACACGAGTGTTTGTGTATTTTACAGTCAAGGAAACTGCACTGCATTTCTATTTAGGTACTTTACATACTCACTGTAGGGTTAAATACCACATATATTATAATTGATTAGGTGTCACACTATGTTCTCTGGCCAGTATTGATTTTTTTAAATATTCAAAAACAAGCTCTTTATTTATAAACCATTTCATTTACATTATTTATGTTTGGAAGTCATAGTTAGCCAATAAATGCCTTCAATAGCATTTAAGCTGTATGTTGTAGCTGAAACTGTCTGTCATAAATTCTTATTTATCATTGAAATGTTTAAAAATGTTTTTAGTGTCAGGATGTGTGATTTTTTTTTCTTCTCTTATCTCATGGCAAATAGGGACCTTTTTTCAGTATTCTTTTTTGTTAATGTTTTTTAGAAAAACAGTTTGTATTAAATGATAAAATAACATGTAGGTGATTTAATGATAAAATAATTGTTGGCTACACTCTTAGTACGCCGTGATAATGACTTTCATATTGCTGATAATGACCCGTCGTTGTCCATGGCGCATTACTGAGACATGTTCAGGAGTCTCTTATGGTGATAACCTTTGTGTCTACTTTCATAGGAGCCGGCCGACTCTGAGGCAACAACATTCACTTAACTGCTGCTGCTCTTAATCTGCACTTTGTCCTCACAGACTTCCAATTGGTCCGCTGGCTGCAGCTGAACGTTTGCCCTTCTTGACTCGAGTCCAGAGAGGCCGAGTCAGGTCGGCTTTGTGGTGCTGCTGTGCGGGGAAGTCAGTATACCCGCATCTTAATAGGCTACAGTGAATTCCTCGGTCTCTGCCGGGTCATACAGACGTACAGTCAGGATGACGAGGGTGTTGTAACTCTGCTTGACAATCACTGGCAATGTTGCAATTGTAGAGAGGAGATTTTTGCATCAGTTTTCTTTGCTTTCTCAACACTTTAAGCTCCAACTTTCTCTCTTATTTTCTCTAGATGAACATGTGAACTGTCGCAACCGACAACACATCAGCAAATACTTTACATACCCTTGGTTGGCTGAACGGGCTGCAACGCATTTTTCTTGTGCGATGCAACTTTTACCCCTGAAGCTTTGCTAATTTCTTCATTCCTCCACTAAAACCTTTGAAAGTGCCATTTTAAAGTATGAAGTCTTCCATATTTGGACAGCTGCTTGAGTTAAGTGGACCATGGTGTTATCAACGTCTCCCTCAGATATAGTGCAGGAGTCGAGGGAGGGGAGAGCTGATTTGGGATACGGTGCTGAGATGTAGGCTAGCTTGCGTAGACACATGCTATTCTTGCTATGCATAGTTAAAGATAGAGACCCCCTTCTGAACTGGAAAGGATGCAAAACTGAAAGCACTTGTGTGTTTATATTTGATGCTTTGTGTGCGCAACTCACTTTCCTCTCATCCGTTTTTAACTTGTATGTGCAGGGAAACATGTAGGCCAGTCAACATCTGTTTGCTGCCTCCATACGATAAGAAGTAAGGTGGCTAATTTTAGTTGTGCCCTCATTTTCCCTGCAAGCTGAGGAGCAGGACACTGCATTTGCCACTTTTATCATGAAGTGTGAGTGTGTTAACCAGTGCACACATCAGCAGGGCTAATGTAGTGCTTCTTTCGTATTGTGTTTTGTCTCTCGCTCACGTTCTGCTGCGCTACAGACTCCTCGCAGTCCCTGCAGAATAGTGTCTTTGTGTGGGTCCCCCTCTATGGCTGCAGTCTGTGCCACTTCATTCTGCTGAGTGCTGCTCTGGACTTGATGGGAACCTGCAATGCCACAGACTCAGGAAATGTTCAGGGGCTAATTTGTGTGCGGAGCAGATTACTGTAACTGCCCTGTGCTTAGAGCATTGCTGCTGCCCTGTGCAGCACATTAACAGCCATCTCCTGTGTGTCCCATTTAAAGTTGTCCTCTATCATGTGATATTCTCAAAAGTGCCTTTCAACCACCTTGATGTAACATGAAATCTAATCTGTAAGCTTCCTTCTAAAATGACCAGTGGCATTACCCTGATCGTGCATAGAAGAATTTAGTGATACACTCTGTGTTTGTACTGCAGTTAAAACCTCTCTGTTCCTGTGCTGGTCACAGGGAGCGTATCTGTGTCCAGCTTTCAAAGCACAACAGTGGGTCAATGTGTTTGAGAGGTGTTTCAACACCTTTAGACCCAGATTTGGGGTTATTTTGGTTGTACAAGCTGCATTTAAACGAGCTAACTCAAGACCCTCATAATCTCCATCTTGTGATAATTATTAACCAACAGTTGAAGGAGTCATTTAAACAATTAGCAGTCTCATGTGATGGCGATTTTAATTATTTTTGGGTTTTGGAAGGTTTAGCTTATGCCGCTTTATTACTGTTGTTGTGTATCCAAGAGGTGTCCATGATCGTGTCCTTATCAAGAATGACAGCCCAGTGGAAAGGAATGGGTCATGTGGTCGAAACCCATTTTGAATTCTGTTAGAGACACTACTGAGACAACTCAGTACAGCTGGATGGTTAACCACTTAAATATGTGGATGAGCAAGGTTTAATACTTGTGATCAAACCTGTTCAGTGGACTCTGTGCCAGTCATATGGACAAGGGATTGCCACTTTCTGTCTGTATTTGAGGGAGTGTTATTTTAATCCTTGTTTGGGTGATTTCTGTGAAGGAGATGAAAAGAGGATTTCCTTCTTCCATGGAAAGCAGAGATCTAGGGTAAACTGCAACTGTCTCAAAGCATCCAGTAATGATGTTGAGTCATTTTCAAGGACACTTTCAGCTTCTTTATCTTGTTTTCATATGATTATAAACAGAATATTTTGTGGTTTGGATTGTTAGTCAGACAAAATGAAATATTTGCAGACTTCATCTCTGGCTTTGAGAGATTGTGATTGATATGTTCAGTCAGAAATAATTAATAAGTTGCAGCCCTTGAAATAATGTAACCAAAACAAGCTACTCATCTGCATTCATTACAGTTTATGGTTCACCACACTTGTCTGTACTGCAGATGTGGTACTGTGTGTCAGGAAGGAGGGAGTCCTGCAGTTTTTAGAGGAAACATGCTTTAGATTTAGTGGAACGACTTTCACAGAAACAGCAAAACGACCAAGAAGAAAAATGCGAAATCGCTGTCCTGGTAACTTACTTTACTCGTGTCCTTTTTTTCTGGCCCTTTGTGATTTTCTGCACATGGCTATTTTCGAGCTTGACCTAGATGGGAGGACCAGAGTGGATAACGGTATTTAGCCCAGCGCTGAATGCTGGAAAGATTCCTGTCTTCAGTTTGATCCATTTCTCTTTAACTTCTCAGAGAAACTCAGTCGCATTCTCACGGAGACAACTTCATGATAGTAAAACATGATCCTTAGATCAGTGGTTTTTTGTCTGACCACATGAACCTGCCTCTTTATGTTTCTCCTTCTCACTTTAACTCTTTACATACAGCACAGTGTTATGTAACCAGTGTAATTTTATCTTTCTTTCCACCTCTCCTTTGTTGTCTGAAGGCTTGAGTGGCGTGGAAGATGTCCCCATTTTTCGGCATAAGCAGAGGCCTCCTTTAGCGAGGCCTGAAGACCTGGATGATGATCTTCTTCCCATGACCATGTCCTCCAACTCGGGCAAAAATGCCATCCTCACCCCCTCACCAGCTGAAGAGATTCAGGAGGAAGAGGTGAAGTCTTAATGCGTATACTTCCTGTTTAGTGCATCTAAGTAAAATTTAATATCCAAATAACTTACAGTAAACTGTTTCCCTTTTTTAAGGCATTTTTTTTAACACATTGCTTTAGACATTAAAATCATATAATGGAGAATAAAGGTACATACTGTACATTTTAAGGGAAAGCAATGGGAAAAAATGAAAAAATCCTTAATTCATTTACCAATATTTAATGTCAATCCGGGCCAAAGCTCATTTTTATTGTTTATTCAGATTATTAGGACAATCGTAGTAATTTTCTTTATTAATCATCTATAAATCTGTAAAACACAAATAAATGAACATCATCAATTTGGTGATATCGTCAAATAGATTTGGTCAGTTGGCAATAAAAAAATATTTAATTTAATATAACATAAGGCAGGAAAAAGCAGCCAAGACATTAATTACTAAAAAATACTTGTTCATTAATTTAATTTCATTATTGAATAATTTGACTAATTGCTTTAGCTGTAATGGCAGTCACAATCAGTCCTTTACACTCAATGAACAAATGAATGTTGGAACTCTTTAACTCTATAATCACTGGTGAGAAAAGTTTCATTCAAGCTGTAAATGTATCAAAACTGGTAGAAAATCTTATAAAGTTACTGTGGTAAAAACTGTTGGATGCTCCTTAGTGCAGATGTGGTGCCAGAAGACAAAAAGATTTCTGTGTGTTTTATGTGATGTTTATATTTTAAGGGCAAAACTCTTTAAATTCTAGCTGTTTACACCAGGCTCCCGTGTCCATGTGGTGCTTTGCTGGCTGTTCTCAGCTTTGTAATTTTCAGTTCTCTGTCTGCTCTGTGAAACCTGCTGCGTCAGCAGTGTAATCACTTGAAAGTCTCTCGATGCCAGGAGAAAAGCTCTGATTGATTTGCAAACTCATGTCTTCAGGCCGTGGTAGAGGAAGAAAAAGCCAGGCCCATCCAGATCGTCCTGGCCAACGAGGATGAGCACAGCTTCGAGCTGGATGCCGCCGCACTGGAGAAGATCCTACTGCAGGATCACGTCAAGGACCTGGATGTTGTGGTTGTGTCTGTGGCCGGGGCCTTTCGCAAGGGCAAGTCCTTCCTGCTGGACTTCATGCTGCGCTACATGCACAACCCGGTGAGATGAACAATGTGGTGTTTTCTGGACTGAGAAGGTCACAAGTTCCTGTGGGGATTAACCTACAGACACAGTTATTCAGTAAAGTACCAAACACATGTTGATGCAGAGGCAGGCAAGCACTGAGTTATTCCCACGCATTGGATTTATTTATAAATTCTACACTGTGTCCAAGGAGATAAATAAGTGTAGACGTTGATGTGCATTTATGCTTTCTGAACTTAGATTGCTTGAGTCCTATTCTCCTGATTATCAGCAAAATATTTTTAAACAGCTGTTCTCCAGTGCTGATAAATTAAATTAACTTCTTGCAAACTTTCAGTGACACCAGTAAAATTAATGGTTTAGTCATGGGCATCAGTTTCGAAAGGCCTTGGCTGAAGGTGTGTTTACATGTGCTAAGTAAACATACAAAGGCTCATCCCTCCCCTGGGAGATTAATATTGTGCAACACTTGCAGTCAGCAGAGACTGTGAAAACAGGTGGGCTAAATTACCCAATGCAGCAGATGATACGACAACCAGTGCTCACATGTGTAGGTGACACGCAAAGACAAGCGCCTCCAGTTATGATCGTCAGATACTCGTTCAACCAGGAGAGTAAGGCGTAGATCAAGGTGCATAAATCAGACAGGGTGGTTGAACTGGTCTCAACATTGTGGGAAAGTGAATTTAAACATAATTAATGTTGACAGTTAAAGGTCTAGACTTGTAAGCCTTTCTTTAACAGTCTCAAAGCATTTCTTCCAAATCTCATTTAAATAATTTAACTGCGTACTTACTGGCATGTGAAATAATAACTGCAAATATCAGCTGGAGACGCTACACCCTCAGTCCTGTTTCCATGACTTAATTGGACATTACACTGACATCCATTTATTTTCTGGACTTAACCATTACTGCGATTTGCCAGGCTGTAACTCTGACATTAACCTGAAGACACGTTTTTACCTTTATAATCTAATGATTATGTTATTGGGACTGACAATGTGACTGTGTCCTCACAATAAAGGTAATACACACACACACACACACACACACACACAGAGTCAACACAAACACAGTCGTGCTCAGGTCCATCTGACAACTGTGTCCGACACAAGTATCAACATCGAGTCCTTCAGACCTTCGGACAGCAGCTGGGCACACAGAAAGTAGCCAGGATCATCTTACACTCACTTGCAAATAGTCTTTATGACACACACACTTACCAACGCACACACACACACAGACACTCCTGTAAAAATGTAGGAATGTGTTTCTCACAGCTGCTGGGCAACATGAATGTGGGCATTCATACAAGTCTCTGCTTGTGTTCAAACTGATGCTGTTTGTTACAGTTAAAGTTACAAATTGTATTAACGTGTGTGTGTGCAGCTTTCATCAGTACGTATTTGTCTGTGACTGGGAGTATTATCAGACTGCAGAGTTAGACTCGGAGCAGAAACACACTGTAGTGTTGTACTATCCAGGAATCAGTGCTCTGACACACTCTGACTTGCAAATCAGGTGTTTGCTTTTGAAGCTACGTTTCCTATTTGCGGTCAGTGGCTCTCCACCTGTGACTGGCATAAACAAACAAGGTCACAACATGGTTTGTGCTTGAAGCCTGTTGTGACTTTCACAAGAGTTCTGGGTGAGGTGGCATAATGGGGTCACAAAAATCACCACTTTGATATTCATGTAAAGGTTCAGATGAGATTTCACACCAGTCTCATCAAAGGGTTTGCATAAAAGTGAAGCCATAGAAATACATTATAATCCTCTAACATAAAACCTTATTAAATACCTGATAAAGACAGTTCTGTGTGAGGTGCTGGTGGACTTCAGTCCAGAGACAGTCTGTTCTTTATCTCGTACCAATATCTCTCCACCTCCTCTCAGCAATCTCTCTCTTTTTTTGACCTTCACACTTTATCCCTCATCTGGCTTCTGAATCCATGTGAATTTCTGCCCTAACCAACCTCCACCTCTTATTCTCTGCAGGAGAGCGACTCGTGGATCGGAGGTGATGACGAGCCCCTGACAGGGTTCACGTGGAGAGGAGGCTGTGAGAGGGAGACCACAGGAATTCAGATCTGGAGCGAAGTGTTTGTGGTCGACAAGCCTGACGGCAGCAAGGTGGACTGTCCCGAGGCGTACTCAGCTTAAATTTCATCTTTTGTTCTGAACACAAACTCATACTGATTTCTTTCTGGATCTTGTCCCACCAGGTGGCCGTGCTCCTCGTTGACACTCAGGGAGCCTTTGACAGTCAGTCCACCATAAAGGACTGTGCTACTGTGTTCGCCCTCAGCACCATGACCAGCTCTGTGCAGGTAAAACTTATTGTGTTGAAATCATCCTTCTGCGCTTCTGTCTTCAAACATTAACTCTTCTGTCTCGTGTTTTCAGGTGTACAATCTCTCCCAGAACATACAGGAGGACGACCTGCAGCACCTGCAGGTTTGTGTCATTTTATTCTCCTCACTGTGGGAAAAAAAAGTCCAGTTTCACTATCTTCTGTTCTTCAATCCTAATTTGTTTTTGTTTCATATGTAGCTGTTCACAGAATACGGCCGGCTGGCGATGGAGGAGATCTACCTGAAACCTTTCCAGGTACCAGCTGCATCTTTTGACTGAGTCCATTTACATATTGGGGACATTATGCATTTTTATAACTCTAATGAATGAGTTCTGTGTCCATAACATCCTGTTTTACATCAAGTTCTACAAGCAACACTGTAACTAAAAACCAGACAAGTGTGGACAATAAGTTAAAATCTTTATTTTCTTCTTTTAAATCCAAAATATAAAACCACATGACCAGTGTTATTGTTACATCTGTAGTTTTACTGCTTTCTCACTGTGTGTCTGTGTTGTTTGGTTGTGTGTTCCAGTCCCTGATGTTCTTGATTCGGGACTGGAGTTATCCTTATGAACACAACTATGGACTGGAAGGTGGAAACTCCTTCCTCGAGAGAAGACTGCAGGTGAGGGCATCTGTTCAGATCAGGTTAAAAATGGGCATTTATTTTGGGACAATGCAGGGGACTGGACACAGCAATTAGATTTTCTTACAGGTCGTACAATCGTTTTGAGAAACACCAGTCCACAACAAAGACAAGTGCACACACTGACTGTGTGTTTGCTGATGCAGGTTAAACAGAACCAACATGAAGAGTTGCAGAATGTGAGGAAGCACATCCACTCCTGCTTCTCAAACATCGGCTGCTTCCTGCTGCCACATCCTGGCCTCAAGGTGGCCACTAACCCGTACTTTGACGGCAGGCTGAAAGGCAAGAACAAAGAAAACCACACATGTAGCAGAGTGATTAGCTAAGGCTGAAATGTCATGCACCGAGAAATACAATGAGCATGTTTGTTTGTTTCAGATATCGATGGTGATTTTAAAAGGGAGCTGGCTCAGCTGGTGCCTCTCCTCCTGGCTCCAGAACAACTGGTGGTGAAGGAGATCGGAGGAAACAAAGTGACCTGCAGGGATCTTCTGGAGTACTTCAAGGTCCCGCAGGATTTTATTAACCCTTTTAGTAATGACATGTTTGCACAAGCGAATTTGAATTAAGGTAATTACATCATGGTTTGTGCAACTGGTTTCTGAGAGCTGAGACGTTGCACTTTACAGCCAATATGGTGTCATTACAGTAATTTGACTTGCACCTCTCCCAGAAGCCCACAAAGCAGCCCCTTTGCAGTTTACTGTATGTAATAAGAATGTAGTAACAGTGATGATGAAGGAAAAATGGAAGAAAAACACAAAAACATAACTGAACAAACGCGCTGTGATTGTACATGAATGTTAGATTTTGCTTGTTAATTTTGAATTAGAAATCAAAGTAAGCAAAAAAGTCCAGGTGAAAATTTGGAGGTTCAGATGTTAAAGGGTTAAAGTCCAGTGGTTTTTATTCTGATAGGTCACAGGTCAATTAACATAAAGCCTCAAATTCTACACTCTGCTGCCTGCTCTGTAGCAAAAAAAAACCCACTGTAAATTGCAAGAAAAGGGTTTTTGTGCCGTTAGATTAATCAGTGTTAAATCTTCTAAAACCATCTGTATAATTTTTCATTCCTGTAGGCTTACATAAAGATCTACCAAGGTGAGGAACTGCCCCACCCCAAGTCCATGCTGCAGGTTAGTTACTGTCTAAAAACCGGGGATCATCTCACTTTTTAGCTTTTATTCCAAATCAAGACACTCATCGTCTTTTCCTGTTTGTCAGGCGACAGCAGAAGCCAACAACTTGACCGCTGTGGCAGGAGCCAAAGACATGTACAGCAAGAACATGGAGCAGGTAAGGACAGGTTTTTCTTTTAGTTATCATGGATTTGAATCAATTCAAGTCCAGAGAGCATCAGGTGGTGGAGCAAGAAATAACGGGGTCTGATTTTCATATTGTTGTCACAAAGTTAGTAAGGCCTAATAAATGAGGTGCCTTTAGTGTTCGTCTCACTCTGTCCGTCGTCCTGTCAGATCTGTGGAGGGGACAAACCCTACATCGCCCCCGCCGACCTGGAGCGGTGCCACGAGGAGTTCCGCGAACACTCGGTGAGTTTCTTCCGCTCCGTGAAGAAAATGGGCGGCGAGGAGTTCTGCCAGCGCTACCAGAGCCAGCTGGAGGCGGAGCTGGACGAGGCCTACACCACCTTCTCCAAACACAACGACGGCAAAAACATCTTCTACGCAGCACGCACGCCCGCCACCATCTTTGCTGTCATGTTCGTCACCTACGTCGTGTCCGGGTTGACCGGATTCATCGGCCTGAGCACCATAGCGGCGCTGGCTAACCTGGTGATGGGCATAGCGTTGATGTCGCTCTGCGCCTGGGCGTACGTGAAGTATTCTGGAGAGTTCAGGGAGGTGGGGACACTGATAGACCTGGTGGCCGAGACGCTCTGGGAACAGGTGGGTGGTCAGTGTGTGTGTGTTTATGTTAGGACAGAGTGCTTTGTGAGACCAAATTACGTAAGATTTCTTTGAAGATCTTTCGTCAGTTATATGTGTAAATTTGTAAAGGTTACTGTTTCTGGGAAAATTAGGTGATAGTGGAATTGTTTTTGAGACTAAAGCAGACAGTGCATCAGGATTTGCATCAGTACACACAAATATGTACCAAGAAAAACAGAAAAGCTAAATTTATGTTTGAGGGAGTGGAGATTTGATTTGGGCTGAAACTAAAGATTATTCACATTATTGATTGTCCCAGATTTTTAAATGGAGACTATAGAGTTTAAGGAAATAAGAGTGTCTTCAACCTTAATATTCACACTGTAAAGTTCAGATGAGCCAATCAATAGACAGCAGGCTGATATAGTACACTTGAATTTTATTTTTACTTTTAAATATGGATATGGCTGTCTGCCTCTGATATTCAGCATTTTTTAGGATTAGATCAGAGTAGGCAGTTAGATTAGGTCATTTTTAATCAAATAAAACCACACTGTACATAGAAATGGATGAGGCAAGCAGGTCTCAAAACTGAGGCCAATGCAGAGATGCAACAAAGTGCAATACTCCCGACGGCCACTAGATGGCGGCGTTAATTAACTTTAATTCCAAAATCATGTTTTTAAATCTAATGAGACCAGACCTGAACTCAAATCTCATACAGTGTCAGGCATCAGATTCAAAGGTCACAT
>OOFC01016486.1:0-11503 GCA_900323345.1 Pseudochromis fuscus
AGTTGTGGAGTCTATGGGGTAACTATAACCGGCTAATACTCACAGCCATGGTAGGAGGCAGGTGAGCCCTCTGATCTGCCGTACTCTTCGCTGTAGGAAGTGGAGAGGTTGGGTTGAGATGAACCTCGGCCAAAACCCATCTGACTGCTCCCTGTGGACACCTGGGCCATACGCTCTTTGGTCTTCAAAGCCTGAGACCTAGCAGGATGAAAAAGATAAAAATATATGGTCAATGATGTTGAATAGGTCATGATCAAACCCTCTTTAACAACTGTCAAACATCAGCGAAAAATCATGAATTAGAATTATGTTGGTAAACACATGATGAAGCAATAACTCAGGTGGATTACGTCTGTAAATATCAGAGCTGCCACATATTGTCCAAATTTGTAGTGCGTGGTATAAAAAGGCAAAAGGAAGAACAGATAAATAAACCAATGACATTAGAGTAGGAGGTCAGTGCAGGTGTCTTCTTAATTACATTTCAGTTATTCAGCAGTATCTTCAAGTACAGCCAGAGGACATCACTGATACAGCAAACTCATGGCAGACTGTTAAGCGGGGAAAGATATCAACCGTGGAGGCATTTTCATTGCACAGCAACTTTGTTGATTCGTCACTTACAAGGAGCGTTCATCATCGGAAACGAAAGCAAACGGAGTTACAGAATGGCAGGTGTGGAAATACCATGAGCCAAAAATTCAAAAAGTACTCCAGCTTTTCTCAAATCAGACCATTCCTCTGTATTAAGGTTTCTAAAGCTGCTGTAATAAATTGAAAGATAGCTCTCAAACACTAATCAAAGTAGTAGTCATCATACTAAACAGTTGATGGATGCAGTGCAGTAACACTGGTGAATAGGGTTTGCTGCATCAACCAACAATATACTGAAGGTGGTGCCATGGTTGAAGATTCAAATCAGGTTTTAGGGGGCAACAGAATCAGGTATCACTTGGTAAATGTGAGTGTGGTGCGACCTTCCACAGTTTATTATCCTGCTGATCTCACCTCTCTCCTTTCAGGCGGTCCTCGTCTTTCAGTAGGACCACTAGCTGCTTGCTCTTCTCCCTGACGTTGATGCCCTGGTCTTTGCCGTCTCTGTCAATGTACTGGAAGTCCTTCAGAGTCTGGATGGCGAAGATGTTCTCTTTGCACTGAAGCGCCACTCTCTCCGAGCCCGTCTTGATCAGGTAGTCGAGCAGGGTGAGTGCCTTGTAGACGTGGCGCCAGTTCTTGCCGTGGTCATTGAGCCGTTTCCAGATCATGTTCATGATTTCACTGAAGGCAACCACGTTGTAAGTGAGGTCGGCGATCTCGGACATGAGCGAAGACGACGGGCCCCAGGGGTCATTGGACGTGGCCTCTCGGACTTTCTTCTCTGCTTCGGAGTAGTTGTTGACCATGTTCTTCATCTGCCGGCGGATGGTGCTTGGCATGGTGGCGGTAAAGGTGGGACGCACAAAAGGAAGTAAAATGAACCCTCTCACACAGGAGAGAAGCTAGAACACCGGTGGTGTTTGAGAGCGTGCCAATGTGTATATGCTTCAGGTGAAGCTTGTGTGTCCGTGTGTCTGTGTCCTTTCTCACGGCACGGCAGTGACTTGTGTATATTACAATCTTTTTGTATAAAAGTGTGTCGTGTGTGTTTGTTTATGAGGCTTCTCCAGGCCAGTGCAGAGTTCCAGAGTCCTCCAGAACAGCGTCTGTTAAAACCATCTCCACACACAGAGTGCAGGCTGCACACATGACCAGGCCATCACCTAGAAAACAGGCAGATCACCGATTAAGTTTGGGAAAGAAAAGAAGAAAACATCCAGGAAAAGAGGAGATAAATGTCAGAACTGTACATGCAGGAGCAGCTGGGGCCGCCCTACTTTTTGAAAGCAGACAAACAACAAGTTTCATACTTTCACACTTAGATAAGCAATTTCCATGTCTGCCTCCTTCACAATATACAAAGTCTGGGTTGTGTGACCAACAAGTGTGTTTCAGCTTTTGTAATCTCACTCGAGTTTACAGTAATTTGACACAATGGTAAATTACAGGGCAGTGAAAATGAATAATGTCAGAACCGTCAGGTCTGTGTGGTCATGCTATTTCCAAGCTTTTCAGGTGGTACAGCTGCTCCCTGGGTGGGCTCAGAGGACAATCAATGTGTGCAGACAAAACATATGAAGAAGTCTACAATAATCTACCTCAGATTATACGTTTACAGAACATCTCACTTCTCACTTACCACTTTCTTTAGCACCTGTGTAACTTTAAAAACATAGTAAAAAACCATACTGTGTAAATGTGAGCACACAAGAAGTCTACAGATCTAAAATTTAAATAAATATTGTATAAATATTGTATAAATATTGTAATAGTTTATGTAAACAATTTGCACCATAATGTATTTCTATCTATGGTCTTTCTGTGCTTTTTGCTCTTTCACAGCATGAACAGTGAGAATGTGTTTCCACCCTTGGGTGGGTGGCAGGGGAGATAAACCATTTCCAGTCTGATGATGACTAGAGGAGTGAGTGATGACGCCTCTGTCCTTGTTTCTAAAAGATCAGCAGCCCAGCTACTAATCACTTCCTGACTGACACACAGACGAGTATGGAGAGTGGGTGGAGACTCACAGCTGTGGAACATACACATTCAAGTTCCATATGAAAACTCTTGACCGTGAAAAAAAAAAAAAAAAAAAAGAAGAAGAAGAAATCGTCTCTCATTTACCATCATTCTTATGTTTATGTGATATAGGCTGCTTAGAAAAAGGGAAAAACTATTTCTGTGAATTATAATATCGTAATACAGTTAAAGCTCAAATGGAAAAAACAGCACACTATCCTGAACCACGTCAGCATGGTTACACATTTGCGTTGCATACTTAATTGTATTTAAAATATTCTGTGCCCACTGTTTCTCTGCCTACCATCTAAGGACACCTATGATGACTTATCCTATTCAGTAATCTGATCTCTGCAGCGTGCATGCACCGACAGGCCCCACGACCAGAGTGCTTTCACAAACACAAGAGCGTACACGTGTTTAGCTGACTTTGAGGACTCTGTCTTCTGTATTTGGGTGGCGATGTACACATACATATGTTTCAGGACAGTTTCCGGCCTAGCGATGCCATGGAAAGACAGCTGGAGGGGACGAGGGTGAGGAAACGAGGACTGTGAGTGTACGAGCTTGGGGGATAAGAAAACAACTTGGCACATCCCATAAATTCACTTAACGCCAATGAAACGTGATTCCTGTGGAGACTGCCACTACCCCCCCACACACCACCTCATCACCCTCCTCCTCCTCACCCTGCATCCGCATGAATACAGCTCAGACCTAATGACACATCTGCTGCTATAATCACCTATTCACCCATAGCAGACAGGAGGAAGAGAGGAGAGTCTGTCTCGTCCATCCCGCCCTCCTGCGCCCCCTTCACATCCCGGAACAACCCCCACCAGCAGACACCCCTGGCCCGCTTCTTTCGTTCAGTCCTTCTGTGCTTAGTTCAGTCAAGGCCCAGAGGAGACAGCACACAGGACTTGTGTTTAAGTGTGCAGGAATACATATTCATGTGTCAGTGCAGGTCAGTCCTGTCCAAATGTCAGTCATTGGGACAGAACTGACCTTCACTGACCTGCATTGTCCTCTTTATTGTCAACTGTCGGGATGTCGTATAAAAACAGAGGGTAACAACAAAATCATTGAGTGCAGGGTCTGAATTCAAACACATCTGCTGCCAGCCACTCTCTATGTGACTGACACACACACACACACTGAGGCTGAGCAGACACTCAGATCCAGTCCTGTTCCCTACTGTTTATAATTTAATCGTTAACTGTTAACCACACGACGCATATTTTGGTTTCCTCTAAAGATTACACTTGTGGTTGAGTAGATTAATACATATTTGTCCACTTTTCTGTCCACAAATTTTCTGACACTGCATACCGGGCATATCTGATTTACACAGTTAACATGAGACCTTTTCTACTACATCCTTTCCTGTGTGAGAATATTTGTTGTGTTGATTTTGACCTACTTGGCTGTTACTTCGTCCAACAAACTGTCAAATGAATGAACTGAATGGTCACATCAGCAGAAAACAGTCAGCGCCCTGCAACTACTCACCAGGCCAAATGTGTATTTATTGTTGTCAATAGAGTCCGTTTTTTTGAATGGGGAAGAGCAACAACCTAATAAATACACTTCATGGCAAAGCACTAACCACATTACCACCACAGTAGTGGTCACTTGTACATGCAAAGTATGAAAATTCAAATGAAATCCTACCGTGGGATCCTGTTTTATCCAAATAAGACAGTGGTAAGCTAGCTGATACAGAGTCTTCATGTGTATGTCTTTTGTGCAAAGGCTTATTTACATTCTCAAAGCTATTTTTAAACATAGCTGCGGAAAAAAAATTGATGGATTGCATGATAAATTATGTAAAACGGCCGATACATTTTACATAAAAACAACACTTAAAATGATCTCACTCTGAATGAAAACCACATCCTGGCACCAATAGTCAATCTCAAAAAACTGAATCAAAAGCAGAATTAGAAATGCACACTAAGGACTGGCAACATGCACCCACTGTTGTGGTAGTGCACATCAACAGGTAACACTCCTTTGCTGAACACCAAATCAGTTCATCTTGCAAAGGCATCTACAAATAGAGACGTCGCGGGCTAATCTGCACCATTATGGCAGCTAACAAAACAATCCCTTCACCCTTGATTTAAAACACTGAAACCTCACAGGGTTGTGAGGGAATTGCATGTGAGTGAACTACAGGGCACACAAACAGTAGCTCGCACTTAATAATAAGAAACTGTCAGATACAATACAAATAATCTATATCGCCAAACACTTATCAAAAGACTCAGGCTCAGGACAGAAAAATGAGATTGAGATGCTGATGTGTGCAACAGACCTACATCATTGTAGAGGCATTAATCTTCACTTGGCAGAGGACTCAGGGAAGCTGTTGCTGTGCTGCCGGTGCAATAAAAAGTTTTCCTTGTTCCCGCAACTGAATCTTTTAGCAGGGTATGAGACACCTCCATGACCTCTAGAAATTTGCCACAGAGTTCAACAGTCAAATACTGACAGCATCACGAAAACCACAAACACCACAAATAAGTGAGCTGTCTGATACAAGAACACAACAAGTCAAACTTATCCTAAGTGTGTGTATGTGTGTGTGTGTGTGTGTGTGTGTGTGTGTGTGTGTGCCTTGGCAAAACCTAGGTAAACTGTGATTAGCATTAAGGGTTGAGAGACAACACACTGAGAACAGGTCCACCTTGTCACATAGAAAGAGTAAAGCTGATCTGGAGATAGAAAGGCTTGCACAACCGGGCGTCTGTGTGCGGGAGTGACAGAGAGTGGAGTGTGCAATAGTGTGACATCAGGTTATCCACCCAGTCCAGTGTAACCACATGCAACATACACCAGTAATTAATCCTTGACTGCTAAGGGACACGAGGATTAAGGTCCTATGAGGCCGAACTTAGAGTTACACAAAATCTAACCCAAAGACAATCACACAACTAACACTCCCTACAAAACCATTTAAGTGGAAATGACTTTATGTGAGGTATAATGGGCATCAAGCCACCTCCTGATTCACACATCACCCGGTCTTTGTCCTCCCTTGCTGGCCGGGAGAGACAAAGCCAAGTCAGGACGGGAGGAGGACGGTGATGATGCATCTGTCACCCACTGTGACTGACTGATCATCCTGACAATAGACAAAGCCCTGCCCCTCGCTCCAGCCACGTTAATAAGGGTTCAGGGTGACTCTGGAATTAAAAAGCTAGGATCTTTCAGTGTCCCTTAAAAAAAATGTTCCTTACCTTTAGGTAAGCACTTTGCTGCCTACCTACCAGCAGGGTTGGACGAAACGAAGCGAGTGGACGGACAGCGCCCACAGCTTAAAGAATTTTCCTAAAAATCTCAATAAGTACGTTGATTCATTGTGCCCTACCGACTAATGGCAGTATGCTCTAATTTCACCTCGATCAAAGCATGGTGCATCGGGAAAGAAAACGGAAAGAATTGTAACCCTCTATTTAAAAAAAAAAAAAATCACGGCGCCTCCTTGAACTGATGTGATTGATAGTTAGCAGCAAGCTAAAGCCGCTTTGGCTAACATTCGTTAATATGCTGACACAATGATTCAAAACATTTCATGATAGATGTCTGAATTGCGAAATAACGATGGGTGCAGCAGAGATCCGGGTTTGTGCAGCGTCGTTTTAACACATTGGGCGGAATAAACAGCCCACTTGCCGCTAACGATAGCAAGTTGAGTGCAAACTTGCGGCAAGTACTTGTCGTTAGCTAGCAAGATAAGCTAGCGAAGAACGTTAACTTCAGTTAGCGTTAACTAGTTAACTAGACTCACTGGGAAAAAGTAAATAACCCGCGTGAATTTGTTTGGATATATTTCAAACTACTACTTGACGTTACATGTATTTCTTTATCAAAACTTGGCTTTGAAAAAGTTGCATCAAAGCTAGCAACGCTTATGTACCTCTCTCCGTAGTTCGGCTAAAAACACAACTGTTGATCATTCACGATCTAAATGTAACACAAAGTTTACACTATATTGTATCCACACCCAGAACTACTCCTTAATGCTCAGATACCAAAAAACGTATTTTCAGTTAGGGCAGTTAACTAGCATGCTAAGCTAGTTAGCGGTCCTTCAAGCTAGCAGCCAGGACGGGTGCTCGGTGGAGACATCACTGGATTACAGGACACCCTGGAAAAACAAAACAACTCGACTGGGTAACTTACCATAATTCCCGTGCTTCCTCAGGCTCTACTGGTACTCCACGGATATAAACCCATAAAAGAGTTTGAGTGATTTCAAGTAACAAAAAAACAGGAGTACTTATTCCGGCGTTTCAAGGAGCTTGTTGCGCCTCCGCCTAGCTGTGCGCTGCTAAGCCAGGACTACACGTATCTCCTCCTCCTCCAGAACATGGCGGGCAGAGTGGGGGGGTGACCGGGAAGGGTGTGACCGAGGCGGCTTCACTCGCCAAGGGGCACAGACCAGACCCTTTTATCCCCTGCTGTTAACTACAGGCATGTCATCCAGCAAGTCCTGTGTAACTTTACAGCAACAGGGCTGATTTCAGGGGTGTGTGTTGTCATGAGAGAAACTCTATGAAACACTGTGGGCCTAGTTGCTGAGACAGTGTCACCTCAAAGTATATCACACTACAGGGTTTAATTTTCTGCCTTGGTTCACACAAGTTGTTTGGTGACTGATCAGACTCCTCAGGTAAATCAGGTTCCTGCCAGGAATCCACTTCTCTCAGAAATCATTTTCTTTCTTTGCATGAAAAAAGTCATCAACCAGACGAAACTAAATGCACCATTGCACAAGTGAGTGCATGTCATGATTTGTCAGTGGAAGGGATTGCCTGGTGTGTGTTGCAGGTGTGTCACTACAAACCGCAAACTTTGCAAGACAGCATTCCACTACTGACATTTCCACTGTTTAAGTGCAACCGTCACACCAACAGGGTTGTTGTTTTTTCTTAATGAAGGGAGGGACGCTGTTGTCACACATACTTCAGACATGCATGGATAAAATGTGTTCATACAAATTAGGATCTATTTATAGACATAAAAGGTTCCCAGAAAAGTATACAGTGAGCTATGAATAGATGTGTGTGTTGCAGACAGAGATTGAGCTATTTAAAAATAGAGGTAGGGATCATAACGTCAGAGCTTCACACTTGTGCCAGCACAGACAGCACAGTCGCCAACGGCCGAGATACAGAATGACCAATGTGATGTCTGCAAGCTGTTTTTGTGGCTTTCTATTAATACGCTACATCTCTTGGCTGGCAGTGACATTTTATTTTGGTATTTCATCGTCTGTCTTTATATAGAGCATCTCACTGAAGTGTTTTTTCACTCTCCCGGCTATGTTCAGGGAACAGGATAAGCCAAAGGATGCCTATGCCAAGCTGATTTAGGTGTGTTTGCCTCACTCTGTCTCTGTTTCTCGCTGTGTGAGAAAGTGAGGAGGAGAGACTTGGATGTGGACAGGCTTTTAATTTGCATCAGGGTGCAAGAAAAACAATTAAACTGTCTAGCAGTGTTTTCACAGTGTGAATCCAGTTGATTATATATGGATGTGAGTTGATGATTCATCACGCTAGGCTTCCAACATCCACAATAAAAGCTTGAAACTGCACATTTGGTTGGTGACAGCAGGAGGACATGATGTCTTTGTGCTTGAAATACATTAATTAATGTTTCTAGAGGATACAGAAGAAGTAACAAAAACGAGTGAATTGTTGTAGCTAGGGTGGTAAATACTTGGTCAGTCTGTTGTATTTGATCTAAAATAACCTTGAAGGTGAAATTGAAGGCCTTCAGTCCAATATCTAGTTCAAGAATTGATTTTGTAAACACCAGGTAACACAAATTTTACCTTTAAAAAATGTCACCTTGATATATAAGACCATTCCTGTTATCACCACATTTCTTATCGTGTCTGCCTGAGTGTAATCACATCTGCTTCAGTGCATTATCAAGTCCGTTCCAGTCTGTGCCAGTCTGTCAAAGTTAAACTACTTCTCATCGGTCAGTGAATGCGATACAAGGTGAGGTAGGCCATGTAGTGAGTCTGTGCATCCTGCAAATCAGATGACATCATTCCTCTGCAAAGCCAGGTTCAGCCAGTAGAGGTCAGGAGTGTTCTACTTTTTATTCCGATCACAGGGTTTGGTTGACATGTGAAAGTAACTCGGGAGGATTTTCTAACAGAACCCCTGCAGCCATGTGTGTCCTTTAATATGTGATTAGCACTGGATGACTCCTTATTTTAAAAAGCCATTAAAGCTAATTAACATTAAACACCACAGCTCACCTGCTTTTATATAGTTGCTCCATTCACAACAGTACCTCGTTAAAGAGTCATTGGGACTTCAGCTTTCCTTGCTGAACCCTTACATCAAATATACTGAGCTGGGGTACTCCTGCACACTCATAAATACAGTTATTATGTAATGTTGATTGAGCATATAAAACACTCCATAGTTTTATTCACATGTGACAAACAACTAAGTAAAATCTTCAAAACCTACACGGCCTTACATGAGATGCAAATTTATCTTTTTGTGTCTGCCTCTTCAGGATTTAAAAATAACAAAACACCAGAAAATGCATTATCCCGACAACTAATACCAACTAGGCAAAGCTCAGAATGATTTGCCACATCTCACCCACATTATGTAACCAAGCAGTGTTTTTCACACACCAGCAATTAAGGCACCGGCTACGGTAAATCTTAGTTGTGAAGGCAGCGATGCATGTGAGTCATTTTAATGTTAATATCATTGAGCAATATACATGAACTTCACTTAAAGTAAGCTACAAATGCATGTAACTGGTGCATCAGTTTCAAAACCCACAAAGTTACGTAATGTGGAAAAAGACAGAAGAGACTGGCAGGATTCAGTTTTTGGCCTCCGGTGGCACGGGTGGTTCCAGATGCAACTGAAATCAGCAGAAAAGAGAAAAGAAAACAGAAAGCATGAAACAGGATAAGGTATAATACCTGCCACTCCTGCCAGCTTATTAGCTAAATCTTTTCATATGGAAATGGTATCATGCTCGCTACGGCGCTGGTGCAGATTTTACCTGGAGTTGACACTTGCATATTTTTAACATGCAGAGCCTACCTGATGAGCTCACCTGTTAGTAACAAGACAACTCCGAAAATACAACTTGAAATTTACAATTCAGTGACACTAAATCAGGAAATAAAGCCGTAGCTTTAACACTTAAGTAACAAACTTTCCAAAGTATATTCAGACCACGACTGGGGCTCAAAAATGAGGCCAGTGCAGAAGTGCAAAAAAAGTGCAATATTTCTAATGGCCACTAGAGGCTGGCTCCAAAAAACTCCAACTGACTTCAATTCAATAATGATTGTTTTCAATCATGATATCAATACGTTTTTCCACAATTCATTCTGATGTCTTTAGCTAAAGTCATCACATTAAATCAATACTGGGCTTCAAAAAGACTAAGATTTAGGGGTGTGGTTAGTTTGATGAGACCAGACCTGAACACCAGTCAATGTTCAGCTGCTTGCATCCGTATCATGTTAAGGGGACACATTGAGTTCACACCCGGTATTTACATGTGTCTCCAAACCTTCCTCTCGACCACTTGTGTTCACATGTTACTTTGGCAACATCAGGATCTCACAGTTATCACGTAACAATGTCTCAGTTTTTTAAATCAGTTTCCCCAATGTTGGATTAATGAGGTTTATCTTACCTATTAACGCCAGAAGAGCACAAGCTGTTTTAAACAGTTAGCTAAAAGAGGGAAGCACGAACTATTCCAACAGTGACAGGATAAAGTCATTTATGATTGTAGGGCAAGATGGAGGAGATTAAACACAAGAAAAGTTGTGTTATTGTGTCATGTCCTTACTTACCAGGTATGTGGTACATTTGTTCCAAACCACCTCCGCATGTGGTTTGAGTGACACCTTCTCAAAGTGTTTAGGTGGTCATTCACACTTGTACTTAGTGCGGTTTAGCATTGCCCCAAAACCCGAAACGAATGGAAGTAACCAAGTGCGAACATGGTCAGTTTCAAGGGTCAGACCCGCCTCCTCACGCCTCCCTTCATATCCAAATATGGTCACTTCTGGCTCCAAACAACCAACATGACATCGTTTAAATGCAACTACTGGCTTCAAAATGCAACTCTACAAACCAATAGGTACAGTTTATGAGACCACATGAATAACTGATGTGATGTGAACTGACAGTTACAAAAAAAACAGGACACAGGTGTTAGTCGCGATCAGTCATAAAATTCTAACAACTTTTTGTGAACAATTCAATACCAAAATCTATGTATTACTTACATTTCTGAACAGTTTCTTACCAGCGTTGCCAAATCTTGTTTCACAGCCGTCACCGCAGACACAGACGACCTTGTAAAAGTGCTGATGTAGAGCGTGATTGGTCATGTTTTCACACGCGCAACAATCCCCTTTTTTAAAAGATAGCCTTTGACTAATTAGTCAGTGGACCTTCCTTACACATTTATAACATTCTTTGTCTCCTGAAGGGTATAATGTGATTTTATTTTTTTAAAGGGCAGAGAAAAAGCTGAAAGGCAGAGAGAAAGAGAGAGATGGGAGATATAAAAAGAGTCATGGGGACAATACAGCATAATATAATGCGGGTGAGAGGGGAAGTGGAGCAGTGGACAGAGTTGACTTTGAGTGTAGTAACAGAAAAGGAGGAGTGGGAACAAACTGATGAGAAACTGAGACTCAGACTGAGCATATGCTGAGAAACAGTTTTTGTCTTTGAAGGAAAGTTGAAAGACTTTGTGCCCACCTGCTTTTTCCGCTATTGCCCACTTGCTTCCGTTGACACACACACACACACACACACACACACACACACACACAACCTGTTCATCTATTTCATGCCCCCTG
>OOFC01016486.1:11523-23952 GCA_900323345.1 Pseudochromis fuscus
GTCAGTAATGATGTTAAAACCAATACAATTCTTCATACAAACTCCTCTTACACACACACACACACACACACACACACACACACACACAAACCTGTTCATCTATTTCATGCCCCCTGCTTCAGTGCACCTGACAGGATGAAATGTTAGTGTCACTCAAGCAGAAAGGAACTAGCTTGCATACTAGATGTGCCCATGTGTTGTAGGCCAGACACATGCACCATAACTGTACTGAACATAAAAAAAAAATTTTTAAAAATCATCAAATCACTGAATCATCAACACTGAAGAAACTATTCATCCTGTTTACTCAGAAATAGCTCAATGGGTTTTGGAGAACTGCAAAGTCACTTCGTAAAAGTTTTAACTCGCTGCTTAAAACGTCCGGTGCTGTCTTCGCTGGAAAAGGACGCAGGAAGTGATGCAACTGCCTCGGCTGTGTGGCTTGAACAAAAGAAAGGAGTGTGTGCAGTGAACAGTGCTGTGGCTTAAACAAAGAAGAGAACCACCTACAGAGACTCAAACTTACAAACACAAATCCAAAGAAAAAAACAGAAGGATCACCCACACTGTTTGTTAGACCAGGGAGGTTGGGAAGCAGCACGCAGGAAGTCAGCAGCTATGTAGCATGCTGTTAAATACATATTATAAATACAGAGGGAGAAGGGGAAATACTTCACAAGGTTACAGGTGGATCTTGTGCAAAGTCATCTTTAAACGACACATAAAATTCTAATTAAACATTTCACACATGCTGGAAGTTATTACCCAGAGGGAGGGAAAAGAGCAAAGGACAAGCTTGTGCTTTTGCCCTTGAGCTAAAAGGCAGTTCCACTTCCTCTCTTCCTCTTCCTCTTCTATTCTTCCATCAGCTTGCCTCCTCCTGTAGTCTTTCTTCTCGGGGCTGAGTCAGGCGGCCAGCTGACGGGGGATTTCCTGGACAGGTCATGCTAAAGAAACCACAGTCACAGCTTTCCTGCTGTTCTGCTTTGTCTCATTCGATTTAGTTCTCTTCTCTCCGTCCCAACATTTTCCTTCTCCGTCTCTCTCTCTCTCTCTCCCTCTGTCAGACCAGTCCACCAGGATGATGTCTGTCATGAGGTGTGGCAGCTATTTTGTCAGCTGACCCAACTGACCGCTTGTTGTACTCAGCAAAAAAATAAATAAATAAATAAAATAAACAAAATCCAGAAACCCTCTGCCTTCTGTTCACACACACACACACACACACACACACACACCATGCTCACTATCATTTCTGACCAGATGTATTTCTATGAACAGCTTTCACTATTGCTAAGTTGCAACCACAGAGATTGACCTTTACCTTTACCAGGCCGCATGCTAAAATCTACATGCAATCTAAACTGAAATTTGAACTAGACTCTAGAATAGCTTCATAGACTAAAATAAACCTGAAACCAATTCAAAACAGCACCAAAGAAGCACCAAACTAATTAACTAATAGCAGAGTTTTAACTCATCCCACAGGAACCAGCAGCTGCTCATCCCACTAACTATTTAAGCAAGAGTGTACACAAGCTGATTGGTCTACTTCACTGTCTAAGAAGAAGTGTTTATGGGACTGAGAATGTCTTAAGCTGCAATACATATTAACATCTGATCAGTGAGATGCAAAGTGTGCACAGGTTGGGACAGTATTACATTTGAAGTAAACTGTTTACTCAGTAAATCTGTTCTCTTTTGAAAAATATCAATCAGATGATTCTGTTGCTAAAATCTGTGACTGTGGGATGAATCCATACTCCGCCTGTCATCAGGGACTACTGAGAGCAACATATTCAACAACTCAGGGCTTTAAAGCGATGTTCAAATACATCGAGCTTAAAAAGGTAAAATTAACAAATGATAAAAATGTGATGCTGAGGTTTGTTTGATACCTGTGGTATAAAAGAATCATGTGTAAAAATTCAGTGTCCAACAGTCCTGTTTAACAGACTCAGATAATTTTGGTGACAAAAATCTCCTCACAAGCTTTACCTTATGCACAACACAAACACCTAAGTTTAAACCCTGCTTGCATGTTGTTGTCGTAATCTTAGCAACATTTCAGCTATTTTGACTAGAATCTATTTTTTTTAATGCTCTATCTTGGCCAAGACAACCAGGAGGTTATCAGCCAAACAGAGCTCCAGGTGTATGTGGGAGGTTAATAGTGTTCAGCACTATCATACTGTGAGGTAGATCTGGCCTCTGTGGTTACATTGTCTCTGTAGAATAAAGGAACATTTAGTTTTAGCATAAGTTTTTGTTGCACAACTCTTTATATGTGCTGCAGGTGTTGGTTGACATTGAATAGATATGGTTTTCTCTTGGAGGAGAGGCCTGGAAATGGACAGGCCTCTCATTAAGAGATCTGACCACTGAAAAATGCCTTCAGGGAAACTTATTAATGAAGAAACAGAAATGATGCACAAACAAAGGTAATTTTTGATGACAAAGTTGGATGAATGAAGTTATGAACTGACATGATAGTATGCATGAAAACCCAGCTGCAGGTGTAGATATTATTAAATGATATTGACATACATGTCTCTGATCAATAATCACTGTGGATATGTTTGTATATGTTTGCATTTTCCACAGAAATGTGCGTCCAAAGGTAAGAAATCTTACTTTCATTATTGGGGGGATAATTGAAAAAGTATTGTTGTTTTTGTGCATCATTGTTATGGTTCACATTCATAATTCCAGACATTAATTTTGGCATTGGCATCAAATGATCACTTTTCCTCCTCGGTAGCCAAACAACAACAACAACAAGACTCACAGAGAGTCCATGTGCGCATGAATCATGGAGGCCTCCAAACAAACACATTGTAGCAATTTACCAATGTCTGACAGTTAATAACTCAGGGATGAGATGAAACATTGGAGAAGAGATCACATCCTGCCACTGTGCATGTTGCAAGTTTGTCAGAGCCCAGCCGAGCATGGAGCAGAAAACAAACAGTCAGAGTCGTATTGAACAATGCTCTTGGTTCCCTGAATGGTTGTGTTTGGGGAGGTTCTTGTTTGTAAATAGGTTTCAGTGCTTTATGTCAGTGTAGCTGACATAAAGCTACACTTTATCTCCACTGTATCTCCATGTTTAGGTCTTTACTTATTAGTGTAGTTTACAGCTTGATTATGTAGCTAGCTATGTAGCCCCTTAGTGCAGAAATATAATATAAAATGGTAAACATGGTAAATGGAGTACATTTATATAGCGCTTTCATGACCTAAGCTAGGTCCCAAAGTGCTTTACATGGCACCTCATTCACCCATTTGCACACCAACAGCTACTGAGCTGCCATGCAAGGCACTAGCCACCATTGGGAGCAACTTAAGGTTCAGTGTCTTGCCCAAGGACCCTTCAACATGTGGACAGGAGGAGCTAGGGATCGAACCCACAACCTTACGATTCACAGGCGACCCACTCTAAAATATAACCTTTATTATGATCCTCTTTCACTTAGTCTTTTTCCAGGTGTTTAAACTGTCCTCTGGTGTGGACAACCCCCTGGCTGGTGTTTCCTCATCCTGGTCGTCAGTGCCCAACCATCGCTTTTAGCAAACTAAGTCCAGACTCTCTTCAAGTGTTGGGGGAATTGGGGTACGTGTGTGTGTGCGTGTTTGTGTGTGCACGTTATATCACGTGACAATTGTTTTTCAATGTAAAGCACTTTGCGTAGCATATGTTTCATGATATATGAAAAGTGCTATAGAAATAAAGATTGATTGATTGATTGATTGATTGATTGATTGATTGATTGGTTGATTGTTTGATTGATAAAGCGGTACAAGCCCGAAAGAAACCCAGAGTTTCGAAAGATACACTGACCACCAGTTAAATTGAATTATTTCCATTTATTTTTATTGCATGGAGCAACACTGAACCACATCTACTCTTTAAACCCAGAATTTCCCTAGAATCCAAATATGTTTTTCTCAAACCTTTGAATGCAAATCTCAGTTTTGGTTTGCAAATGAGGAAAAACAGTAGGTGCATTTGGATGCTGTTACACGCACGCTATTTTACTGTCTGCTGGGCAATTCTTGCAGGAATGAATTCAACTTAGCTGATGACATAAGGGGACAGAGGTTAGCATGTTAGGAAACCTTGATGTTATGATTTAACATCTCAAAGTTGGTTTAATTGCCAGTTGTTGAAAAGATTTTTTTAGCTACCCCAGCATATGTGGTAATACACTGTGGCTTTGGTGCTTTAGTGTAGCTTACTAAATCTCAAAGGCAACAAAAACCACTTAAAAATTGTAATGTAACAGTAATATGTCCCGGCAGGAGGAGGGCAATTTAAAACAGAAGAGATGTAACCCTTGTTATGTCTTCAAAAAAAAAACAACAAAAAAAACTTCTTAATTAAAAACCAATGAATAATTTTCATTTTTGGATGAAGTGTTTCTTCACCTCTCACCTTCTTGTGACCTCATGGGAAGTTTGAAATTTGAAAAGGTGTGATGAGAGCAGTCGTGAGCTCACTTTTCACTATGAAAGTGTGAGGCTAAAGTTGGCTCTCAGGATGACAAAAGTATAACGACAAACCACGACACAGATGCGTACAGGCAACTTATTGAAGGAAGCACATACACACACATACACACACACACACACACAATCCACAGAAGCCGCACTTAATGTGTAAGACAAATATATACACCGGAAGTGCCTCCCACTCCCTTGCCCCTACTTGCTTGTTCTCTCTCTCTCTCTGAATGTTACTCATGGCAGTGTGTTGCTGAGCAGCAGCCAGTCGTGTTTTTCCCCTCGCCGAGCTCTCTCTCTCTCTCTCTCTCTCTCTCTCATCCTCTGCTCTGACTCTCTCATACGCTCTGTTGCTCAGCGGACAGACGAGACCTCTCCTCTCTTCTTCTTCTTCTTCTTCTTCTTCTCTCTTCTCACCCTGTCTGTGTGTTTTATTTTTTATTTTTTTAACTCCATCCCCTTTCTTCATATCTGGCTGTTTGACACATTTCTTCCTCTTCTACCCCCTGTGACAGGGGCATCAGTGGGGTCCCGGCGTGTGTTTGAGTGTGTGTATGCATGTGTGTGTAGGGGGGTTTCAGCATGGAAGCAGTGGCACTGTATACGTTTCGTGCCACAGAGGGCGATGAACTCAGTTTCAACAAAGGGGACATGCTCAAGGTAAGAGAAAGAAGGTTTTACTTTTTAAAAATCTATCTATCTATCTATCTATCTATCTATCTATCTATCTATCTATCTATCTATCTATCTATCTATCTATCTATCTATCTATCTATCTATTTCACACAGCAGAGTAGTGGATGATCTGATCAGCCACCGCTCTTTACTCTCTCTCTCTGCCTCCACTGAGATAATTACAACAATTATAACTTTATGGTCCACAGCTCCTGACAGTCTGCATCCAGGTGCTGCTGCTCTGTGCTAAAGAAAGATCTGTGCAAAACACAATGAGCTTAAACTTTTGTTACAAGTTAAATGTTCCTGATGTGGCTGACAGCTGTTCAACATGGATTTGTAATGCATCCTGCTGCTGGTGTATTCCTTAAAGGAATTATTTTTGGAAAATATATATATTTTTTGCTATGAGTACATCAACAGCACTGTATTTAGCTGTGGTAAATGTGTAGCTCAGCATAAAGGAGGGAAACAGGGAGAAGCAAGATTTTACCTTTCTAAAATTCACCTCCTCGTTTTGCCTTATTTTATTTTATTATTATCTTATTTTAACTTATTTCATTTGAACGTCTGCTGGTTGATTGGCAATCAGTTGTAGTCAAGAAATAAACCAACACAAAACCTCCCAGCTTGATATTTATGGTACAGATCTTCTCATCTGCTTGTGAGAAAGTGAATGAGAAAAATGGTAAACTGTTCCTTTAAACTAGTCTAAAGGTTGCATAACAATATTTTAAAAAAAAACAGAAAACAACAGCATATTTTCTGAAGAATTACAAACCAAATGCTCCTGAAATCAGTCCTGCACAGCTGGAAATTATCGTAGTAGAAAATTGTCCCTCCAAGACATCGACTGTAAAGCTCTGAATTAGAGAGCGAGCACTTCTTTCTCGACTGACACTGTGGCACCAGCTGGTCGACTGTCATGCGAGGACAAAACCCACATAGAAGACACAGTGAGATCAATTTCTCCAGTGGATTTTAGCCTCAGCTGACCGGCGTGGAGTGCTGCTGCAGGTCAAGCATCGTGTCAGGGGCAGTTCTCACTTTTCCCTTTGTCTGGGAAAAAACTCTTTTTCTTGCTTTTCATTGGGATTTTTGCCATCCACATGTCCAAAGGCACTCTGGAAAATGTAGACAACTTTGAGTCAAGTGGAGGGAAAATGTGGCCGACAGCATAATAATGACTTAGGATAAAACTGACCTTTCACTGTATGGACTCGTATATTATTATTCATCCGAGACCGACACATGAATAAAGATGCTTGTCATTTCTGTCCTCTATCTGAAGCAGGGTGTCAGTGTATAATGCAGCCAGTGTGAGGTGGCTTTTACTTGTGAGGCTGTCAGTGAGTAGTTACAGTACTCTTTTATGTGAATTTATGTTTCACGGCGAGAGTGACGCACTTACACTAACTAAAATTGGGATCAACACTTAAAACGCCGCGGAGTTTACGTGCCACGCTTTCCTTCCTCCTGCTGGGATAAACAGCTGTCTGGTTCCTGCCAACAGCTCTGGTTCATACTTGGGTCAAACAGCACTTTTAAATAATTCTTCACATTTTGTTTATTTCTGCTTGAAGCACCAGATGGCTTAAGCTTTACCACATCAAAACAGCTCATATAAATAATGTCATGCAAAATGTCCATCATTTGAAAAATATTACACGGATCGCCAAATATTTTTCCTGCTGATTTTTCTCACCTTTCTGTGAGTGAAGCTGGCAGAGAGAGGCGTCACTCTGTTGGGATTTTGTTCAGGTATTATTGTGCAGCAGCCACGTGGATCTAGATCAGTCAGATCGAGTCAAGTGTTGACTTACAAAGAAATTATAAAAATAGTAGCAGCATCTCTCACTGGCTACGATCACAGGAAGTGACCAGGTAATACAAAGGACCCAATCCCATAGTCGATTTCTCTGCGTGGCCGACCGTGGCAGCCAGATGCAGGCGACCATACCTGACCTGTTTTTCTGCCTCACTGACAGTTTTCTGCCCAATCTTCACAGTCTACTAACATTCACATTTTGTGTGTATTTTGTTATTTTAAGGGTCAATTATGCAATTGACTATTCATTGGAATAGTCTGAAAGGAGCTGAGTTAATCACAGCTGGATCATTACAACCATATGTTCAACACTTCACACTTATCAAGTCCAACAGTGCTGTTAGTAGTTGAGTTTTACCCAATATCTACAACTGAATGATAATTACTGAAACTCAGGTAACAACTATAAAAACTAAATTAACCCTTTACCACCTGAGCCTCCAAATTTCCACCTGGACTTTTTTTTAATGCTTATTTTGATTTCAAATTCAAATTTAACATGCAACATCTAACATTCACAGGCATTTGCAGTGTTTTTATTCACTAAAAGTCTAAACTCAGATTCCGTTTTTGTGTTTTTCTGCTATTTTTGGTTCATAGTCACTGTTATTACACTCTTACATGTAATATATAGCAAATCAGCTACTTTGCCGCCTTCTGGGAGAGGCACAAGTGAAATTACCGTAATGACACCATATTCACCGTAAAGTGCAACATTTCAGCTCTCAGAAACTATTGGAATTTTTCCGAATGCGCAAACCGTGACGTAATTACGGTGATCCAAAGACGCATGTGCAGACGTAACGCTGGCGACACAACTAAAGGTAAAGGATTAAAAGGCATGTTTAAGAGAAACATGGAAGTCGTCGTGGGCCAAGGACATAAGAGGGAAGTGATGCTTTTCAGTTCAAACTGTGGTGAGAAAAGTTAACATCTGTGACTCACAGACTCATAGAGATAAATTAGGTTGTGTCACAGCTCGTTGAATAAATACATGGAGTCCAGAGGAAACATCCAGCTGTGCTACTTTTGTGAATGTGACAGTTCAGAGAAAAGAGCAACTTGTTGTTTTAAACTGTCCAAAATGTAGCAAAGTTTATTTTTGTTGTTGTATTGTTGATGTTTGGCTGTGACTAAAACTTGGTGAAAGGACAATCATTCAGCTTTGTGAGTGAATGATTGATGCTATGAACAGTAAATCACTCCATAGTCTGCAACACATTTAAAAATGTGCAGTGTGACGATTACAAATAGCTGGTGCATGAAATGAAGTTTCTAAAGGCACAGAAGGGTCAGAGCAACTTTATTCTGAAATATACGAGTTTGCCATCATGGAAGTCCTGACTGACAGGAAGTTATTATGTGGAGCTGCAGGCCGATTTAACTTGACGTCACATGTTACTTTAATGTTGGTTTGGGTTTTTTTAGCTCCACTGCTAAAACAGAGGCAATGTGACAAAGGCTCAAGAAGTGAAGAACCTCAGCTCTGTAGGGGAGATAAGAAAAATAAGGGGTTTATAAAATGTGTCACTGCAAGCCAGGCAGAACAAACAAAACAACATCCAAAAATATCAAAATGACAAGGCATGTCACAGCTGGATTAGAATATTTAATAAAAACTGACAAAAGCACACAAACAGAGCATCGGGCAATGAAACGAGAAAGGATAAAACAGGTAAACATTAAAGCAGGAACATATCAGGAGACAACGTGTCTCTCACAATTACAAACTGTCGTCTACTGCCCTCGTCACGCTGTTGTTTTCTAAGCTCGTCTAAAAGCTGTCACAATAATAATAATAATTTGCTGTTACCACTCCTTTATTCAAATGAGGACTGGAGCACAGCATTCAGTCGCCTCTTATGTCTGTTTATTACTTGAAACTCAAAAACATTGTATATCTGTAGAATTTGGTAATTTATTTATTTTTTAGATATTTGTAACATAAATGTATGTTGATGTCTTTTTAGCTTTTCCCCGGGTTAGTTAGTTAGTTAGTTGGTTCCATCTTTAAACTTTTTTTTCCTTTGCTGAGATGGGGAATTACCAAAGAAACAACTCACATGTTGGGGAGGATCACAGGAAACAATATAGTGTTGCATTTCCACCACAAGAGGGCAGTAGTGTTCAGTCTATGGTGGGGTTATGTCTTCCCAGAGGTTTGTGCTCTCTCGTCCTGTTCACACTTGGTTTCAGGATGCATCTCGGGTGATTGGCTCACAAGTGGACAGCGCTAAATACAACTGATCTCATTTACAACTCATAAGCAACTTTGTCCTCTCACCTGCAACAGTTATGAATCATATTTGCCTTCTCCTCTCTTTGCTAACTGTTTATAAAAGAGAAAACTGGGTCGGCCCAACGTTGCCATAGTGACAACCGAACACAAGTGGTTGGCAGGACAGTCTGGAGATGCATGTTAAATACAAGTGTATCCACATATGCATCTTGGCTGTCCACTTGTGATCCAATCCTCCATCCCAAAACCTTCTGTTGTTCAGACATGGGCTGATTATTAAGTGCTTTCTAGTTTGTTATCATTTTACATACACAACAGTCTGACTACACGTTAGTTACCACAAATGCTTTTTCCCCAATTACACACACTTGTACTGTGTCTACTTCCTATTTTACTTCAAGTCAACATTAGCTCACACTAGCCACCAAAAGCTATCGGTCATAGCAGACTGAATAAGGCCACAGTGAGTCTTGTGCGGTTATTGATTATGAAATCAAAATTGTGACATTTTGATGAAATGTGTGGGTTAATGCAGCTCACATCTGCTGGCCAATCATGTGTGCAGCCATAACAGACCTCATGTGGCATTTTGAACTTGCCAGTAATCCTCTCAAATTTGACTGAGCTGAGGGCCTGGGTTCACACAAAGATGGATGAAAGCTGCAGGGCTGCAGGGGAGGCCCGGCGAGCAAACCCATATACAGCAAGAATTGATAGTGGCCTTTCACCTTACGGTAATAGACTGCACCAACATCATTATGGGCAACCTTTCATCTGTGTGTGTGTGTGTGTGTGTGTGTGCTTGCTCCTAGATCACCAACATGGAGGATGATCCTAACTGGTACACAGCTGAGCTCCACAACAGGAAAGGCTTTGTGCCGAAAAACTACATCAACCTGCGGCCACATGCGTAAGTACACACACACACACACACATACACACACGCGTGTCTTCAGATCATGTGTAAAGCAGATGAATACATTTCACACGTCCAGCGCTGGTCTATCTAAACAGCTCATCAGTGAGGATGTGCGCAGTGTGCAGCTCCGGGGGGTTTTCTGCTCTGCTCAGCTTTGGACATCTGCACTTCGGCATAAGGCAGCCTACCCAAAGGGACACACTCACTCGCTGCCTTACGTAATCACACATGATCCAGCCGTGTGTGTGTGTGTGTGCATGTGCATGTGTGTGTTTACAGTGAAGCTGCTGGTACACCCTGTATCTCCATCAGATGGTCATACACCAGCTGGGTTCTGCATTCGCTGTGACAAACACTAAACTGACAACACAGCCATTAGCGCCGCTCCGGCTCGTTAATGAACACTGATGTATGGTCCAGTTAGAGTTAAGTCTGTGCACACCACTGGGACACACTCACTCCAAGAAGCAGTGTGTGTGTCATGAGTGGTCTCTTCTTCCTCTTGCACATTTCTTTACAGAGCCGTGAAGTAAAAACCCAGAAATCTAATCTTACGGCCTTAACCAAGACGGTCCTACAATTTGTCCATCTCTTCATTTGAGTCCTCAGAAAGTGACTGTTGTTCCAGATCACAGGTTCATGAAAGCAGAATGTCATTTATGCAAGCCTTGCATCCACAGAAAACTGCTCCACTAAGCAAGACTAATGAGCTGACAGCTGAAATCCAGCATTTTGAGATGTGTTTCGTGTGCATATTTAGCAGCGAGTTTTAAAATAACTTTACAAATAGTTCTTTTTTTATTCTCACCTTCAACCTCGCCTTCATCTCTCTGTCAGCGTTGATCTCTTTTTGCTTTTAGATCCTTTCAGAGATTCATAGTTAATGGATATTCAAACTCTTTTCCTAAGTTTGTGTGAAAGGAAAATTATACCGGAGCTGCACAGACCTCTAAACAACACAGTTCATATGCGTAAAACAGGAACATCAGTGATCTCTTTCTTACCTACTTACAGCTTTTTGTTTCTCCTGTCTCACCTCCAGCTGGTTTGCCGGTCGTATATCTCGTGGTGTGGCAGAAAGTCGACTCAGACACAGAGAGTGTGGAGCTTTTCTGGTCAGAGAGAGCGAGAGTGCTCCTGGGGAGTTTTCCATGTCCGTCAGGTAGGAGATAATTACTCTCACATGTCTCTCCATTTGCACTCTTTTATTTACACCTTCACATGGAGGACACTCAGATCCATGCACTCCTTCTACATCACCCCCACCAGAATAGCTCATCATCTAATTCAATCTAGTGAAACGTACAAATATACTGTATGCACACACAACATTATTTATCTGGATGTGTGAAGTGTGTGTGGAGATGTGATGGCGGCAGGAGGATCAGAGGAGCAGGCAGAGGAGGGTTAGAGGATAAGGTGTGGGGTGGAGGATAAGAGGGAGGATCTGCTACCCCTCTGGCCTGATGTGAGTTAATCCGGTCTGGCACGCCACGGCATCTGGAGCTACTGATGGGGCTGATCGGTTTTCTTGTCAGAGGATGGCGGTGAGGGATGCAGCTGAGGCTTGGTGATGCGCCTCAGGAGGAGAGAGGAGGGGGGGCCTGTGTGGACATTGGGAGTGGGGTGTAAGAGGTGGGTGAAGGGGAGGGGGTCTGGTGCTGATAAAGGCCAGACCTGGAACTAAGGGTTGGCTCCTCACTGGTCTCCTGAGGCTGCAAGACAAACTGGCTCAGGTCAGGAGTTATGAGTTGGATCTGTGGGTTGGTTTGTGGTTGGTTGTGAAATTGTTTGGGCATGATATCTCTCTCCGTGGATTTGTCTTAGGAGTCCTCAGCTGTCCTTTGGAAGCAGGGAAGGAATAAATATAGGCGGCCTGTATTAGGAAAAATTTAAAAGGAAAATGAGGGAAGAGGAGGGAGGAGCTGTGTGTAAATTAGATTTGCCAGGAGGGGACAGAGAGGATTTTGATGCTTCTTGCTTTTTTGGCTGTTTATTGATGTCTTTCTGTCTGTTGTTGCTGGATTGGTGTAGCAGCTTGAAAAATGGGTCAGGTGTTTGTGTGAGTTTGCGAGTGTGTGTGTGTGTGTGTCTGTGTGTGTGGTTCCCGCGTTGCTGACAGCGCTCCTGTCAGAGCAGACGTCCTGACAGCAGTAACTGTGGAGACTTCAGTCTCAGCTCAGCTCGGTCCAGCTTTGACGTCAGCCTGTGAGAAATCGGATCCACTTTCACAGCCACCAACGAAGCCAAGACGGGACTTTGTGT
>OOFC01016487.1:0-13435 GCA_900323345.1 Pseudochromis fuscus
TGGCAACTTGGAAAACTATGGTTCTCAAGCTGAGGGTCAGGACCGCTACTTTTTACAAGATGATATTCAGGCTGTGATTACAATAAACTGTGAAGCCTCAAATAGAGGCCAGGTAGTTTGTTTACTGCAGGAGCTCTGCCTCTATTTAAGGCTGGCTTGTATTAAAGTCAGACTTTTATTTCTGATCATCATGTTTGATAAGTTTATATTTTAATACAAAGCCTACTTTTGATGCTTCAAATAGGATTGGATCAAAACAATAAAGTTACTGTATTACACTGTTAATATGAACTCAATGTTTCCTTTAACTTTTTTAAAATAAAAGTCTCTTACTACAATTAAAGTGGACAGACACTTTTCAGCAAAGCTTTTAATGTGAAATATTTGCAGACACTATGTTTAATTCAGAGTCTGGCTTTAATTTGTGAACTAGTGAGTATAACTTGGGTTCTCAAGCAAAAACACCTGAAAACCAATGAGCACAACCAGGAAAAGATTAAACAACAATAATGAAGTTAACAGGGAGGGAGACAGGAAGTGAGGACAGAAAATAAAGGTAAGAGGAGAGACGCGAGGGAGGGTGAAATAGAAAACAATCCTCGAAGGGAAGGAAAGAAATGAGAGGGCATCGCAAACGGGGAAACAACTTAAATACAAACGCTTCCACCATCCAGCCAACTGAGAATATTAAGTTATCATCATGCAGAAATTGACCTGAACTGAAATTTGCCTTCGATTTATCTCCCTTATCCTCTTCCTGCTCTTTTTTTTCCCCCTCTTCCTCTCGCTCCCAGAAATCCCTTCCCCTCTGCCCCAGCTCTGAGGGGTTTGTCAGCCGTGGGGGGGACTTAGCACCTTTAGTGTGTGTGAGAGCGAGGGAGGACGTGTGTGTATTTTTGTCAGAAGCAGATAGAGAAATTTAATTAAAACAGGTTTTCCAGTTGGTGCCTCTCAGAGACTTCTGCTCCCTCGCGCTCTTCTGAGGGATCCCAGCCTGCAATGCTCCATCAGTAGCTCAGCTGTCCTCATTTCTGTCAAATCAAAGGCCAACATCAGCGAATGACTTTTAATAAAAGGATGAAAATCAGCTCGATCAAGCCGATCGCTGTGCGGCTACAAAAAAAAAAAAATCTGCATTGCTAAGCGAACGGTCATTGGAGTGTGATCTGTGTTGGATTTAAACGCAGCATGTGGTCAGTGCATTAATGTCTACACGGGGGTGGGGGGTGGGGGGGGGTTTGTGATTCACAGACTCAAAGCCATGTAACACTCATCAATCCCAAGAGAGGCAATACATTTCCTCTTGTTCAAAATGAGACTTTTATGTGCGAGCAGAGGCACACACACACACATAAAAAAAAGAAAAAGAGTGTGCAATTACCTCAGTGCCATGCTGGGTTCATCTGATGCCATGCTACGATTCAATCACTTCCCCACCCCCCACCCCCGACCAGTTCCATTATAGCTGAGAGGAACAGGGATTGGTTTGGGTGATGATGTGAAGCTCCCCTATTTTTGTCTTTCAATCAGATAACGGAGTTCTTCTGTATTTTTCTCCTCGTTCTCGAGCTCGTCTGGAGAGCCTCTGAACTGGAGCTGTTAGAGATGGCAGCCAGGTTCAGCGGTCCTGTTAGACGGTGGCACGGGTCAGGAGCTGCTACAGTGAGGCGGGGCAGATGGCAGCCAACACACACACACACACACACACACACACCTTCAGCCCCTTGAGCAGTGTTAGATTGGTCACAGTGGTCCTCCTGCAAAAGATGAGATATGGCGTTGGAGGTAGGAAACGGCTTCAGGCTCTGAATACATACACACATATATAAACACATATGTACACACACACACACTGTCATTAATATGCAGCAGCACGCCCTCCAGCCAGTGCAGGTAAACAAACAAGCATTGGTGTTTGTCAAAGGATGCACCACAAAGCCAACTTAAGTGTGAGATGATAACGGGTCTTTCCCTGCCACTCGGTGGCCAAATACATTTTCTATGCAAACTCCGAGCAGCTCTGAATTGACTGGGGTGCTGTATACACTAGCACATATGGAGTAAACAATGATACATGGTGAATTAAGCTCAGATCCAGGCCTGTTCGGTGGAAGGTTCAAGGATCTGTGGGTGTCTTTGAAGGGATCTCTCTGAGTCCCAGTGAAGTTAAATTTTGCAAACAGCCATACATATTTAAACTCGCCCAGATGCGGCTTTGAGAAACTTTTTAAATTTTTAAAAGTGACAATCTGCAATCTGCTTTTTTCATATAAATTCATCTCTGTTGTGCCACTTCTGTCTGCTAGTCCATTGATTTTATGTGTGTAGTGAATTATTCAGTCAGTATCTGATCATGAAAGGTTGTTTTTTTTTCTTTTGTTTTCCTAAACACTGTGGGAATGTCTGTTATCTTGCAGGAAATTACAGGCTTTACACACAGCAAACAACAACAAAAAAAGTGGGGAGCTGATACTCCACTACAGCTTCAAGTATCAACTGAACACTACAACTTGTAACTTCAGAGAGCGTCATCAACAGATGATGAAAGGAATGCACATGGCCTTTATTAATAATAACAGCATATCTTACAGTTATACACAGTAGCACAAGCTTTGACTGCCACCACAAAATCCTAAATCCTCAAGATATAAAGCTGCTTCTTCTTCTTCTGTTCAGTGTCTGACACCAACAGTGAAAAGCTACTGAACAGTTCTCTGTGAATTATTTTGAGATATAATCCCAGAAATCCCGATCTCTTGTATTTTGAGTTTTTATTTAACCTTTATTTTGACAGGAAGTCCCTTGAGATTATTTTTTTTTGTTGAAGCCAATTATGTAACAACAGGCAATAGTGTAATAACATCCAATAATGTAATAAATTTGCTGTTTTTGAAATGCAATAGGCCAATAAAGTAATAAAAGTCCTAAACCGATAACGTTATAACTTTTGGCTAATAACGTAATAATTTATTCATTATTGGCTCAGTCATTACATTTGCAAAGTGTTTTTTTTTTACCAGGCCAATATTGTAATAAGCAATCAATAACTTAATAAATTAGCTAATAATGTAAATCATTACGTTATTAGCCACAAGTTATTATGTTACTACGAAAGTTATTCAGGAATTTTATTACGTTATTGGCTAGTTATTACGTTATTGGCCTATTACATTTCAAAAGGGCAAATTTATTACGTTATCGACTCAACAATTCTCTCATATACTTCTTAACACCATAGGACAATGCATATTTATTTCTATTGCACCATTCATACACAAGATAATTCAAAGTGCTTTACAAAGGCCAATGAAAACAAAATGCTAAGACTTCAAACATTTCTCTAAAATCTTAGAACTAAATCAAAATGATAGAACAATAACAGAATAAAACATTCATCAAAATGATATGGAGTCTGGATGAGTCTGTAGCATCAGTGGAGCTGGATTATACCTTTAAGGAGGTTTGTGCTCTCTGAGCTTTTTAGTTGATTTTATGAGATCCTGAGAAGATAAAAGTGGGAAAAAAAAACAGATCCACCTTGTTACTCAGTATAAAGGTTTTCAAAATGCTTTAAATCTCGTCTTCTTCATGATCTAGCCCATTTCTATCACTGAACACATTATGCTAATGGACAGAGGCAAGCCCTGCTCTGTCAAAGAGCCGCTGCTGCTTTTAGAGGGAGTGTTCAGGTTCATCAAGTTTTAATGAGCCAGGAGAGAAATCAGCAGAGACATCGCACACTTCACTTTTTCCCAGCGCACTCCTCTGAACTATATGCAGCTCGCAGGTACAGCGGAGCTGTCAGTTGTTTAAATTTTTAGCAGCTCTCTTTTTATTTAGGAAAAGGCTTTCAATCTAGATTAAATAGCTAATATTGCACATAATGAAAAACAGGATTATCACAGTAATGCCTTTTGCTTTGCCCAAAAAGGGGGGCTGTGCAGATGGGATATAAAATCTCAACCAAAGCTTCCATCTCTCGAGTCTCTACCTCCGTTTTTGTGTTATTTTTTTACTCTTGTTTCTCAGGGGACCCCAGGAAGATGCATTATTTAAGACAAATGTATGCCTGCAAATTTATTCATACATCCTTGTTTAAATATTTTGATGTTTTTGTTTTCACTTGCAAGCCACGGCAAAAAGTGTGAGATTTTTATTTTTTTTCCATGTATTTTGGATGAGACCAAGCTGATGGACAAGGCTCGGTTGGAATGGGGTCAATCACAAAGCATCAAAAATATTTCAGATTTGATCGGATGATTTGGATCAGTGCAGCTGCAGAGGAGACCCTGTCGATAAGACCACAGCAAATACAGACTGTCAGGGATAAAAACAGATTTACAACCAGTTGAAAATGCCATGATACACACAGTTCACTGTGTTGTTTTGATGAAAGCCTCCACGTTCGTGTCTTGTTATCACATTGTTATGGAGAAAAGCTGACGGCAGACGATGAACAAATTCCTGTTTTTTTCTGCTCGTAATTCCTAAATTAGCCTGCGGCTCGCTCATTAGACAGTGTTGTGTCCAGAGAGCGGTATTGTTTGGCTATCTTGTAATGGTAATTTGTATTTTGTGTTGCAAATCATGCTGCGGGTGCAAGTATTAGCAGCTTTACATGGAACGTGATGACCCTGTACAATACATACTGTTATTTTTTCCCACCTGTTAGAAAACAAAGGAGGAAAAAAAACTCAGGGTTGTGATTCTAACCTGTCTCATCTCATCAGTGTCTTAACCTTGTTATCACTTAACCCTCCCACACTTGGATTTCACACCTCAAATAGCAACTGAGTCACTTCCATGACAACGGTGCAAATCCCCATCCATCCCCGCGATAAAGACCGTGAGGTGTGTTTGAAAGCTTCGGACAACGACAGCAAGCGAACCTTTAGTTACAAATTTTTGTTTTTTTGAAGAATAAACTTTCACGCTCCAGTCTCTGTCTTGTTTGTAGCTTTGTTGTTTTTCTTCCTTACTTGAAAATGCAAGATAATTGCTTTGGTTTGAATGTCATTCTGCACCACGGCTGAAATGTTTTTAACTCCGAGATGCATATTTTACTGTGACATTTCATCAGACTAGACGTCCTTTACCGCACCGATGTTAGGATTACAGCTTCTATTTCCCACATTAATAGTTATTAATAGCTGTTATTCAAATAGAGGGGTATACTTAGAAATATCTAAGAGTGGTAGACAGATCTTTAATGACTGCAGATTGTTAAATTGCACAGATGGAGGTAACATATGCGATACGCTTTCCAGCACGAGGATGTGTCATTATGCTCGGTGTTGAAATATTTCTCCTGCAGGAAATTTTGTTTTTGACAAATGCAGTTGCGTTCTGTTTAAGCGCAGCTAAGAGTTCATATTTGTGAGCCGTGTCAGCGCAGCGGCGTGGCCCTCTGCTGCCATTAAGCGAGGCTTTCATCCAGCTTTACTTACTCTGAGCGTAAACATATGTGGGCCCAGGTGGGGAAGTGAAGCCATAACTCAGGGTGTGTCATCTCGCAGAGCTGCGCCTCACACTTGGAAACTCTATCTTATGGAGATATATTACACTCTTTAAAGCCGCTGCACCAGGAGCACATACAGTACGAGCGGCGCCGGGGACCAGCCGACCACAGGCTGCATCAGTGAGCAGAATTAGAAGTAAAGATCACGCTTTTTTTTTGCTCTTTGCCTTGAGAAACACAAACTCAGCCACGCACACCATCTGCATTCACAGTCTGAGCCTCTGCTGGTGGGAGCAGATACAGGGATTCACAGTAATATGTTGGGGGGAAATAGTGTATTCCACACAGATATGTCATTTTAAACTGTTGGAGGAAGATAAGGTGCTAATTACAGCTCTCTGTAATGTGATTACACCTTCACTCTTAGTAATAAAAAATTAATTCTCACAGTGCTATTTACCATCTCATTTACACTTCTGGATATCTGTTGTTAAAAATTTAATGTAAAGATATTAAAGCTCAGCTAACACATAAGACATCGTCAAGGATATACAGGCTTTATTAATTTAATTTTACTTCTTCTTTACTTCTTCTTTGTTCTCTCCCAGTAGCTGCTCAGGAAGCTGGGAAGTGGGAGGGGACAGTACGCATAGTGTTGAAATAGCACCTGTAAGAAATCAAAGCCTCCTGCAAAAAGAGGCAGAAAAATAGTCTTTGGAAAATCGAAGTGTTCTCACAAATACCCTCACAGCCTTGTCATCATTTCCTTGCTTCACTTAATTTAGTTTTCTGGGGGAAAAAAATGATTGAAATACTTTTCTTTTCTCTGCCACTTTAGGTTTTTGGTATTCAAAAAATACTTGATAGAGAGACCTTGTGGTATTCGAGGCTCGGCGTTACGTCAGCGCTGTGCCAAAAGTTGAGCTCCTTGCAGCTTTTAAACTTCCCAAACATCTTCAACGGGATAAGGACTGAATTATAGTCGATGCACGATTGCTCCTTCATTGCATAAGCTAATATCTCACCGGCTTTATGAGTGTTTGCGTGTTGGTGGGGCCATATGCTGCTGCCTGAGGGCCCAACAGGGGATCAGTGCTGAGCAGGAAGAGCTGTGTTATTAATGCCCCAGGTGCAACTTTGTTCGTCCTCCTCAAGCCTTCTTCTTTTTTTTTTTTTATCTCGCTCACATCCATGCAGTTTAAGGATTAATGTGTGTGTCAGTTCCAGTCATATGTCCAAAAGTCTCCAGTTTGACCCTGGATGAGGAAAGATGGAGTGTAAATAAGGCAAGGGTGATCAAACTATTTTTAGACAGCATCCTGGGAAATGTCTCAATTATTTAAGCCCTGGTGTGTGTGTGTGTGTGTGTGTGTGTGTGTGTGTGTGTGTGTGTGTGTGCGTGCAGGCTGGAGAAGTCCTGATTGAAGAGAGAATTGGTGTAAAGATTAATAATGAAAGACTGAAGTGTCAAAGTAAAAGAGTGAAGGGGAGAAAATGGAGATGGGATAGATGAGTGTACAGGTGGTGTGTGTGTGTGTGTGTGTGAGCAGAGAGAGAGCAGAGCTTGGTGCTGCCTGTTCTTGGGTGATAATAAGTCACTCCAACACATTTTTGGACAGATTTCTTTGCAGCGCTGACACTTAGCTGGCCGGCAGTATTATGAAGGTCCTCTCAAGGATGATCATTTTGAGTGTGTTTGGTTTGAGATCAGTGATTCTCTACTATATATATATAAAAGTAATTATCTGTATATTTCAGGTTGGAATGTTGAATTCATTTGCTTTTGTCTTTTATTTACATGTCAGATGAGCTAAAATGTCTTAAATCTTTTCACAGCCAGCTCGCCTTTGAAGCAGCTAATGAATACCACTGCTGTTTACGTTACGCACACATTTTGCAAATATGAGTTTACAAAGAGGTCAACAGATTCCTTCCTGAAATGTGCGCTTCCATAAAGTGAAGGATATGGTAATGATGAGGATCAATAAAGCAGAGTGTTGGATTTCCTTAGACCTCAAATAAAGCATCTCAGTTGGGTCTTTAAGTAAACCATGTGTTTCAGCCTCCATGCCTGCGTTTTATAATGCAAATTGCTTTGTTAGAAATGTCTCCAAATTCAACCCTGATAACATCATCGGGATTATTTTTTCCAGACTCGACAGAGCTCCTACAGGAGACTTTATACAGCTGTTTTCACACACTGTCCCCTGACTAATAAATCAACTTGACATGTGAAAACAGTGGCGCGCCCCTTTAAGGCCACAAATTACTGCTACTTTTGTGGCTTTTCATTGTGTGAATGTAACAGCAGTAGTACTTAAATGCTCCGATTTATCATTTTCTTATTGCTGCATTCACACTTAGAGATAAAATTAGACCTAAATGATACCCACTCTTAAATTCACACCGAGCAGTTTGCCAAAAAAGACGCTAAAAATACTAAACAGGAAAATTTCCCTTGTCATTTACTCCTAATTTACGTTATTTTTATGAGCAATTTCCATTTGAAAGTTGTGTGATTTGGCCAGCTGTTACTCTGCTCTCATATCTGATTACACACAACCAGAAACAATAAAAGAAAAATTTATTTGGCTCATTGGAAACTGCTCATGCACTGCATATTGATAAAAGCATTTGTTAAACCAAAGCAAAACCTCTCGAAGACTCAGCTACATTTCATTGTATGATGTCATTGCTTTGTGTAGTTTTTGGGTTTTTACTCCTGCCTTGCTGGATGACAAAAATAAACGAGCCTGGAGGTGGAGATGTGTACCTAAGCACTGCAACAGTTATTAAATACAGGTCGGATGGATATTAAAAAATATATCAGAGCGACCAAACTGGATGAGATGTGTTTGTCCTTTTTTTCTGTCTCAAGGTGTTTATTGATAAGGACTGAACCATAATCAACTGGACAGCCACAAGAGTTACTTTTCTATTGAAGCCATCTGTGTTGTATTCATGTAAATGCTTTCGTAACCAAGGCATCAATTCAAAGTATCGACACCAATCAAGGCTCTTTATTTGAGGCACACAGGGTGGGTCAGAGGTCACACTCCCACCCCCATGTTCCCTCCCATTATTTCCAGCCCAATTTCCAGGATGTAAAGGGTCTCGTGTGGAGCTGAATACATATGGGTGGAAGCATGAATATGGAAGAGAGGGCTGATACCTGATTGCACACGCATGCAAAGACACACACCAGTGTCTGGCCCGTCACAAAACCCCCTCACCCAAACCAGCTGGAGATCATCTGCAGGAAGGTGATGGACATTGAACAGCCTGACCCCACCCTCCCTCATGCACTATTCATGACGACCTTTCCACCGCCACACACACACACACACACGAATCTCAGCCATCATGGACAGCTTCAACCTGTGGCCCCTGGGTGGCTCAGGCAGGTGCATTCACTGTCATTGCTGTTAGCATTTAAGTCCGGGCACCACTGACTGTGAAGATAAGGAAAGATGGAAGGACAGATGGATTTAAAAGTAAATGGATAAGAGAGGGTGGAGCAAATCTTTGCTTGTATAAAGTCTCTGGTACGAATCCTTTGCACATAATAGTGAAAGTGAACGACAGCACCAGTAATTTGCCCTCAGACAAGCCTCTGTACAGCCACCTGACACAGCTCAGCATTGTGAACATATGTATTGAAACTCATTATTGTTAAGAACTGAGTGGGTTGAGAAAAAGGCTGGAGATCAATCGAGTGTAAGAGTGTAGGTAAAGATGAGGATTAGCGAAACTAGGAAGTACTTGAATGATGAGCATCATCACGAATTTCAAACACTTAACAGTAGAGCTAGATCTTGGTGTAAAAGGCACACAAGGATGCTCTTTTCCCCTGTGCACAGTTAACCCACGTATCGCTCTCATATTTGCACAGCACAGCTAGTATTGATCACATTTGGGAGGACAAAGACTGTGGTGTGGGAGCTTTACTTACCCTCAGTATAAACCATGACTCCCTCTAAAAGAAGTCGTTTTAAATCTGTAGGAATTCTTATTTTATTGTTGTTGTCTGAGAACAACAAAGCTACAATTTATTTAAATTTATAAGCCAGACAGCATAAATGTGTTTTTCACTCCTGAAATGAATGATAGTTTGCATATCGACTGAAAAAAAACTTTTGTTTACATCTCACCTTTTATAAAAATAAAGAAATGTGTCTAACTAGCTAACTGCTTAACTCACTGATGAGCATTTGCAGCTTAATGGAGCTTGTAGCCTCTTTTAAGCTCATTGTTTCAGTTCTCCAGCTGTACGTAGATTATGTTAATCCTATAGCACATAACACCCCCACCCCTTGTAAAACTACAGCCATCTGAATGTGTGTAAGGAACATGGACTGTGTATAGAAATGGATGAAGAAACCAATGTGGAAGTGCAATAAAGAAAAAGTGCAATACCATCGACGGACACTAGATGCTGGCTCTAAAATACTCAATATATTTTCTCCATCATTCATTCTGATGTCATTAGCTAGTGATCTGGTCCATCTGAACATAAATAAGTAGATATTAGGCTTCCAGAAGATGAATATTTAGGGGTGTGGTTAGTTTGATTGACAGGTCTCAGCAGTGGCTCAGTGAGTCGGGACTTAGGTTGGGAATTGGTTCAAGTCCCAGCCCGGGCGAAGCATGGAGTGTGGACTGGTGGCTGCTGAGGTGCTGGTCCATCTGCTGCCGAGGTGCCCTTGAGCAAGGCACCAATCCCCCAACTGCTCCAGGGTGGGCTGTAGAATGGCGGTGCCCTTCGCTCTGTGGCCTCCCCATGCATGTTAGGGGCGTCGTGTGTGCTGTGCTACAATGACTCTTCTTCTTCTTCTTCTTCTTCTTCTTCTTCTTCTTCTTCTTCTTCTTCTTCTTCTTCTTCTTCTTCTTCTTCCTCTTCCTCTTCCTCTTCCTCTTCCTCATTGGAGACCAGCCCTGAACTTCAGTCACATACACATTCATTGGACAGTGACAACACTTTATTGTGACCAGGATTCATCAGGTGGCAGGAGTAGGACCACTATCACATGCTAATGATTCTTTGTCTAGGCAAAGCTAGATGGAGAGCTAATTGCTTGATTAGCGGCATACAGGGTCTGGTTTTGTCTTCTTGCCCTGTTGAGTCACAGACAATAGTAAAAATTATTTATTTTCTAATGAATGCGGCTTCAACAAATAAAATCACTCTCGTTTGAATCCTTAATAAATCATGATAGGCTTTTGCGAGGCGCCTTTGTTATACTGTGCATTTAGTAGATGCAACACAGACTTAAACCCCGAAGAATATTGAAGCATTTAAACCATGAACATGAATCTGTTTTGGTCGTGGTTATTAGAAATTGCATTTTGTATGTTGCAGCTTAAGCACTGTTCTGTGGGGAAATTCTTTTGATGAAATGACAGGGATATTATTACAATAGAAATTGTCAGTGGACGTGAGCAGTATAAAATGCGCTCAATTTGGTCTTGCTGTAATACACTTAACAATTTCATCATTTCGTGTTAATTGTTCAGTAAAACTGTCTGTGACACCCTGCACAGCACTGGATGCTCCTACCAGAGGTGACACACACACACTCACACACTCACACACTCACACTCCAGCTGACTTCTTTGTATCTCCTGCTGTCGTGTATGAAAATGAAAACGCTGCCTGCATAATGGGCAACAAGGCCCTTGGGTCTCTCTCTGTCTCTCTCTCTCTTTCTGTGGCTGCCTTATATTTCCTAATGAAAGCAGTTGTTACTTTTTCATATCTTTACTACACAGATATCCATAAATTCAAGCTGGAAAAACACATACCTAGCACCACTTACCATATGAATAGCCCCACATTTAGCATAAGTGATTCAAGTTAATGCAGTCTGGCACTCCATTAAATGCAAAGAGAATCTGATGCAATCTAAATTTCAAGGCTGCTTGCCGAAAATGTTCTGGCTTCCTCCTGCAATGACAAACTCTCCACACATTTGCTTAGTTTAGCAGCAGCAAACCCACGTACTGCTGTCACCTTATTCTGCCTTCAAGTGCTTTTGGAGATATCATAATTACAAGTTGAGCACAAACGAGGAAAAGAAAGAAAGCAAAAAAAAAGCAGACGTCGTGGTTAATATGAGTCATAAAGTTGGAGTTTTGAGAGCATTTAAAAATGTATGATGAAAGTGATCTGTAAACAGTACAGTGTAATGATGCTATTATTATTTGCTTGCAGACTTAAGTCTCCTTGGAACTGAACAAAACAGTAAATGCTCCTCACACATTTTCTCTTTTCCTGCTGCAGTGCTAAGCAGCTTTTTTCTACTTGCTTTGCAAAATGAAAAAACAAAACAGCTACAAAGTCCAAAAAAAAAGGAAAGAAGCTTTTGTTACAAGGTCCATTTTGCTGTTATAGCCAAAAGAACTTGAATTGGTGACAAGTCATATTTACAGTTTGTGAACTTGGAAGGAGCTTATGAGGAGAGATTGAAGACAGCGTGAGACAGTAGCGCTCCATATGAAAAGAAAACAAAAGGCTGGCGAGGAGGAACACATGCTGTAATGTTTTCCCGAGCCAAGGACGGCTCCTACCAAAACTGAAATGAAGGTTTTTCAGAAATGGATATTACTCAGCGAGCTTCACCTGCAGCCCAGAAATGCCTCTCGTAGTTGGAGTCTGTCTGCAAATGCTTCCAGAAATCAAACAACGAGCAACAAAGGAGAGAAACCGTGTTCGTTCCAGGCTTCATTTTGTATGTCATCACCCGTGAAGTCACGCTCGTGATGTAATTCCACCTGTCTCACTTTTTCCAAACTTGTCTGCAGCCCACCTAAGCGCAGCTGAACTAATGCAGCCTGACATGATCCCTGTTGATATGTTGTCGGGATGCAGCGTCTTAATCGGCCTCAGACATATGTCATTCAAGCTAAGGATCATTAGCGTGCCCTCCGGGGGGAAACATATCATGCAGTTGAGTCGATGATGATTCAGAAATGAATACCTCCCCCCCCCATCCTCGTTCTCGCTTCCCACTCTGTTCCCAAAAGGTAGAAAAAGGGAAGACGGCTGCAGAACGAGCGTGGAGAGCGAGTGCGAGACTGCGGAGACAAAGAGGAGCATTTATCAGTGTTTCCATATGTGTTTAACATTGGGAGAGACTAAATCGCGCAGCCAAAAAGCCTTTAATAGATGAAACATGTGTGCCATATGCTTTAGAAGACCATGTCGTTTGCAGGCGTTGTGTTTGTCGCCGCACATTAAAAGTGTTTTCCATATAAATTGGTTGGTGTACGGTGTGATAGATAAGCTCCAGTGCAAGAAAAAAAGGGACAGAATTGGGAGGGAGAGGAAACCAGTGTCTGTGAATGAGCCATGTTTTGTTGTCTCACTGCTGCATTTGTGTTCACACATTTTGATTTCTATTTTGACACAAATTGTTGACAAAGGGGGAGAGGCGGCGCACAGTGACAGAGTCAAATTAAAAGCAGGTTGTTGTTTTTTTCTAAAGAGGCTATTTTGGAAGCTTTGCTCATCCATAGCCAACCTGATCTCTTCACTCAGACCTCACACACTTACTGTTCCCAGGTAAAATACATCACTGAACCTGCCCCGGGAACAGGTAGCACACATACACACACACACACACACACCTGCAGGTGCTCACATGGCACTGCACACACACTTGTTTGTGTATCCTAGAGAGGATGGATCAGTGGTAGGTTTTCACTCTGTTCCACTGGCTGCACAGACCATTTACACACACACACACACACACAGACGCACATTCAATCACACAGAAAAACACACACAGCAGTCAAGGCTCCACTGGACATGGAAGCAAACATTGCCTGTCCTGCTTTCCCTCTCGCCACAGGGCACAGCAGAGGAGTGTGTGTGTGTGTGTGTGTGTGTGTGTGTGTGTGTGTGTGTGTGTGTGTGTGTGTGTGTGTCATTCCAAAGCAGCATTGAAGACACATTGTGCTCCTAAAAGAGTTAAGAGT
>OOFC01016488.1:0-28593 GCA_900323345.1 Pseudochromis fuscus
CTTTGTTTGGGTCTTCTATCAGTTTACAACAAGTTTAACTAGAAAAGCACTGGGAGAGCACAGACCTCCACCAAGCACAACATTTCCTTCCATATTGTGACTTCCACCAAAGATATTACTAGTATTAGTCTTGCGTTTATTGATATCAATATTAGTTCCACAGCATCGTGGCTGTTTAAAGATGTCTGTTGCATGTTTCTAGCTTCATTTGTTTTTTTTTATGGTGCCAGTTTCAAAGATCGATTTTTTCATATTCTGGATCATATTACCTGAAATTATTCCTTTATCCAGATCAATCTTTGGTATATTGTAGACCATGTTAGACACATGTCCTGTATTTTTTTTCCAAGTGTCTTGACCATTTTTGGTCTCCCAATGTTAAAGAATCCTTCAAAAAATTCCTGGATCCAGACGGTGATCCGGATCACTTCCAAAATCTAATCATTTGTTCCTTATCCCCATCTGGACAATCCCTGAAAATGTCATCAAAATCCGTCTGTAACTTTTAGAGTTACAGACGGACAGACAAAGAAACAGACAAAGAAACAGACAAACCCCGGCAAAAACATAACCTCCTTGGCGGAGGTAATAATATGTAATTTGAAATTCTAGGTAAATGTATTTTTAAAAGGTATATAATAAATATAGTTCATTATATATGTATATTTTATTTATTTTAAATATGATCCCAATAGTCTGTACACTTATTTGTCAACTTTTGTTTTTTTTCCAACTAAAAAATGTTATGAGTGAAAGATGTAACATTCAATCAGATTTGGTGACTAAAGCCGGACTAACAACTCTGGAAGACAAGCTCAGAGAAGAAAAGCTAAATTATGAGGAACAAAGGCAGTCACAGGATGTAACCATGTAACCTTGGATATGGGTCACTGAGCAGCAGCTGCCCTCCATCAACAGCCCGCATGACGCCAATGAAATGAAGCAGGTAGGTAAGAGACGTCCGTTCCATCTGACCCCATGCAGCTCAGCTAAAAAACCTCTTCCATTAACTTTCACTATGAAGACCGAGGTTTGTACTGGAAAATCAGCAGCAGTCGTTATCTTGACAGGCTGTTCACCAGGCTATTTTCACACAACCATGCCTACATCTATATTTCTCCAGATGATTGCCCAACACTTCATACTGGCCTTTAAATGAGCAATCTCTTCCTGCAGAAAATGCAGTACTCGTTTAAGCTAAATGTCAGAATTTATACCGTATTTATATAACAACAGAACTGCCCTTAGAGGCATGTTAGGTCATTATGCAGGACATTTGCATATCTTTTGCTACTTTTTCTGTTTAAGAGGATGAGGTGAGAGCACATGGAAGCTAAAGCCCATGGTGTATTTTAGTTTGCTGAACAGTTTCCACAACAAGGATCACAAAGAAAGGTGCATTATGTGTGCCTGTAATCGTAGCCACAGTGATATTCAGCTGTCAGAGCATTGCTGCCGAGTTTATGAACACTCCTGAACCAACCTCCTATTACAGATCAGATGTGTCGCAACATCATGGGCCTGTGTATTCCTGTGTGATTTCCTAAACCGGGGGGGAGGATTCAATTTGCTGCAGTATGATCTAATCTGAGTCCTGCCGGGTGATAAGCTCTGATGGTACCGCCGGCTTTCCATGGTTTCCGGAAGTAAGAGTAATAAAGCTTGGCAATAAGTAAGTTTACCTGATTCATGTCATTCAATGGCTGATAGCGCCTGGTATGGGACAAGACTCCAGAGAGATACAGGATGATCTAGAGCTGACCTTGGACCAGAGATAGTTCACATAATAGTCTGCTTCAAAGCTCACCTCTTGGGATCACTTATGCACCAACATTATCCTTCTGAAGATGTTACATGCGCTGTAAAGCCTGAGTGCGAGGTTGACAGAGAGAGAAATATCACAAGTGCATGTGTCTGGCCTCTGCTTTTAAAGTTGCCAGACAGAACAGGGTGTCAAGGTGTTGCATGAAAAATGATATTATTATTGGTGTCATTAAAAGGAGCCGGCTGAACAGTAATGTGAGAAAGTAATTCTTTATCAGCAGCAGTGTATCCAGTTCTTTATACACAGCAATCCTGTCTGAGATGTGGTGAGTGCTTGGCAGAGCGTGTGAATCGTTCTGAATGTAGATATTAATCAGGATACGGTGTTAGACAGCTGCCACCCTGGGAGCCCGCAGCTCTGGTGTCAAATCCCCTTCAGTGATCACAGAAGGAGAGGGATACTCTGTACTGGGAGTGTGCGTCCCTGAGCATCACACAGTTCGCCACTGATGTTTTGGCAGATGCCCTTGTCAAAAAATATCATAATGCAAGCTGCTAGTGTGAATCAGTATGCAGCCCAATCTCCTGTGTATGGTATTTGTCAGAGGCAGCAGATGTACATTGGAAGTACCTATTGCGATGCTGCCCAATGGGAATATCACTGTAATGTGGAGCACGAGAGTTATAGGGAAAGAGTAAGTGTGGCAAAAGCTAATCTTGCTAGTGGCAGGCCAGAGGAACAGGAAGAGAGACAGACTAGAAAGTTGATAGTCTCTGCTGTGGGGCAGACATTAATTTAGTGGAGATTTTATGACCACATACTGATCGATAGCACATTTAGATGGAGCAGGGGGGTGCGGGGGGGCTTGGGTCTGGACTTAATTGTTCTCTGTGCTTCAAAATGCATTTGAAAATCCTTCTATTCATTGGCGGATGCTAGGGTTAGACTTAATTGCCCTCCATGTGTGGCAAGGTAAGAGATTAAAGTTTGGTGGCATTGCAGGGAACAAACAGATTTATAATTCTAATTTGTTAGAGCAAAGCTAAGAAGAAGTATTTTTGTGTACTTTTAGGAAAACAATAAGCATATACTTTAAAAAAAACATCAGGGCTCTTGAACACAGTTAGAACCATAGACCACAATATGTTTGTTTTATGAAGAAAAAACACCTGATATGTCCCAGAGTCTTAAACTCCAAGGGATGTTGTGTGCACTTATTGTGAACAGTAGTACATCAGAAACAACAGGATGAACTCCCACTGCCCGCTGTAGAATTTAATTAACAACAGTGGGGACCCTCTACACACCTGTAAAAATCAGCCTTCACACACACTCCTCTCTGGGTTTACTCTCTTTGATATCATGTGTTGGAGTCGTGTGGGTCTGATAATTACAACTGTGTGTTTTTCTGTCTTTCCGACAACTCCCCTGCTTGCACATTAACAAATGCCATGAGCTTAATTAAAACACAGTAATAACAGCTGTTTCGACACACACAAAACACCTTAAGCAGTGTGGAGTTTTAGTTATGCATGCCATTCTCAGAGAGAGTCTTGTTCTAAAAAATGTTCAGTCTTAATGGGAATAAGTCAGGAGACAACACTTATCAGACTTAATAATCAAATAAAAACAGAACAAGGCGATAACATCATGAGCAGAAAGTTAGCTTAGCATAAAGACTGGAAGCAGGGAAGCCACAGTGCTGAGTCTAATAGACATGGAAATGATCTAGTGTGCTTCAGTATGAATGTTAGCCTTTTAGTGTGAATGTTAATTAGGACCAGTAGGTGGATTTTCAATTTCATTAAAAAACCATTGCCTTTCATAATTGTAACTGCATTTATATTTTCTGCACATCGAAATGTAAGAAGCGGTAAAAACAGGCACAAAGGAAGCTCCCCAGACTGACTTAATGGATAGCCTGCAGCTTGCTGCATCTTCCAGTCAATGGTAGCCAGAAGAACAACTCTGCCTCTGAGAGGAGTTCAAGTTTTTCCCAAAACTCCAATATGCTCATTTAAACACTGTATGTTCACCTAGAGTGTCTTGGTGGGGGTGGACTATGACACACAAAGACACACTGACACACCCAGAGAGAAGTAGAATAAAAAAAGAGATGACTAACCTAACCCACCTGAGCTCGGCTCACAGGGATCAATGTCCTCATCATCGCTCGGACATTCAGCTGATGCCACCAGCAAGTCGTCGGTTGTCTGAAAAGAGAGAGGCACACAGTGCAGTGGTGAGGGCATGAAATGCTTTGCTGCATCAATGGGGTAAGATGAAGCCCACTCAATTCTACCAGTAGTGGTGTTTCCACAGGGTTAGGTTAACGAGAGCGGGGCAGATGAGATGTGAATCCAGACAGCTACGCTGTTTGGCTGCTGGATTTATCTGTCAACACGCTCACACGCTGCCTGGTGCTGCAGCAGCTGCTACACTGCTTTCCCGGCAGTGCTATCTTTACAGAAATTAGATCTGATTATTGAGAAACAGTGGAGGCCGAAGTTCAAAGCACAATTGTCAACTCATATGCTCAATTTATGCTTCAGTATGTGGCTCTGCATCGCCCTTCAAGGGATCGTTAAGAGCCATCGCAAAAACACCTCTGACATTTAGAGGACAACCAGCCATGAAAGCCTAAGAAAGCATTTGGAAAACAAAGGGCAGAGCAGCGGAGGTTTAAATCAATATTTTTCTTTTTTTCAGTGTAATTCAGTATCTCTCTCTCTCTCTCTTTTTTTTTATAACAAAAAAAGCATCTGAAACCAAAATCATAGCATACATAGTGGTTCGTTATTATTCTGCTGCCACATCTACTCTAATACCAAATCCATTTTAGACTGCTTTCAATGCACTTCCTCACCTGCCAAACATGATACATTTTACTGTCTTGGAAAATGGGAAAGGGCAAACAAAAGACCAGAAAAAAGTACACTGTAAAACATTATACTGCAATGTTCTTTTATAGTCTTGCTTCAGGCCATTTGATCAGCTCTGCGTTAAAGGTCATTTCATTTAAGCATGGCAGCCTCTTCAGGGCCAGGTTAGACTTTAGGTTATGGAGAGCTGCTAAGCAGAATAACCCACTGCTATATATTTAGACGCACACCTCTACTTATCCTAATACATTTAAATCCTCAAATGCACTTGACTTGACTTTTTTCATTCAATGATATATGCATGTATGACAGTGACAACATAAACAAAGAATACTGGGTAAGAAATGTTTGCGGCCCCAAAAATGAGGATGGACTTTGGTTTTTATTGCATTTGTGCTCTTATTTCACTGATGTTTGACTGTGCATCAAAATATATCTGCAAGTTGGATTAGTATTGACTCATCTTAAAGAAATTAAAGGTGATGTCATTTTGCTTAACATCCATTTGGCTTCACATAATGCAATTTTATTGTGACTGTAACATCGTTTTGACATTCTGAACATGGACCAACATCATCTTTACATAATAGACCTGGAAATGATAGATCAAACCCATTAAGGGAGTTGCGGTGGAGGGCTGTTTTTGGTGCATCTGTGCCGGGTGAGGCCTGGGGAAGCCATCCAAATGTAAATTTAATTTGCTGTGCATGAGGCTGATATACAGTGTCGGCCATCCAGATGGCAAAACCGCCGGATCCTGGAGTGCCACATCCATCACTTCAGCCTTGTGATTTGTTTTTCCTGGCGGGAGATCTTGACACTCTGCACTCACTGGCAGAGGTACGGGAATCAAGGAATCAATACTGCCTCTCTCTTCTTCCCACCTTACTGCTCTGGTCCTCACTCTCTCTACCTCTCACTCCCCCCTCCCCTCCTCCTCCTCCTTTCTCTCTCCCTTCAACTCTGTCCTTCAGATTTATTTGCAAGCAGAGAAGAGGAAGCAATGCGATGTGGGTGTAGTAGATGTAGGTTAACTCCCCATAGAATAACCTAAGTGGAGGTGTATGCCCGTTCATATTTATAAGGTTCTATCTCCTCATTCATCTAAGAAAGCTATACCATGGTGCTCCACACTCCATCAGCACAGTGAAATCCAATAATACGTATGGATATTTGTTTATCTCTTTACAAGGGAACCTTTGATTTTAATATTAAACTATGCACCATGGATCCAATTTTTATGAGATAACAGTGAAATTGCCAGCAACATTCATTCGTTTTTTTTTTTCTATTGCACGTCACTGCTGGGAATGTATGGACATACCGATAGCTTTGCATGAAAATAAGACGGTTTCATCCTGATTGAGGCTTGAAAATAACTGTCACCACCATAAAATAATGTTATGCTCATTTCACCCTTCAAGGAGGACGTGAACCCAGCTCTATTCTTATCAGACTATCAACCCGTGCTATACTTTTTAAATGAATCTCCTGTGTGTAGTGGATGTAAGCCTCCGAGTCAACACTAAAATGAATTCACATGTTACTGAGCATCACTCTGCCATACAGGATTAGTGTGTAGGTCAACATTTTGATGTGGTCATGACCTGGTTGAAATCCAATAACATTACCAATTCATGGTGTCCTCCTCCAATGCTTGGCTTCTTTTTCACCCGTGACAATTCAATGTGGGGTATGAGCGGGGCTTACCATGCAATTTAGCCACAGTGATGAAAACTGACAGGTAGCTTGGCTGAGGTGCCAGAAAAGGACATTGAAATCTTAGGAGATCCTTTTTTCTTATTTAAGGGGATGGCCTAAATAACACGGGCTATTTATGTGAGGATTTTGACACTGCAGTGATGCTGAGTTAAAAATAAAATTACTGTAGGTGTCCTAATCTGATCTTTTTTTTTTTTCTTTTCAAAACTGTTCAGAAATACTGTATAGCATGGGCAGGGTTCATTAGCTCAGGAGAGTGAGGTTTACTGATGTGAACATCGTTACACCCACAGGAAAGATGCCCCAATACATAAGCGTATAAACAAGATGTACCTGTAGTTCATTTTATGAAGGTACTTCTAAAATGCTAAAAGCAAAGGCTCTGGGCTTGCAAAGCATCATTAATCTAGCGGTAAAGTGCTGAAGCCACGGTGAACCTACAGCACAGCTCATTTATCTGCCTCTGCTCAGAGCAGCGGAGAGCACATTCCTATGAGATGTACTAAGAAAACCTGGGGAGACAGCTGGGAGTATGAAATACACAAAAAGTGGAAGGAAAAGAAATGCTGTAGAGAGAAGCTTGCTCCTCGTGTTTGTAAAAAAATAAATAAATAAAAAGTTGAAAGTTCATAAGTATAGTGTCCTATCAAATACTTTTGGTGCAGATTAAATTTTATATACAAACAGAGATGGATCTTAGTAAACCTTTTATAGAAGTAAAGCTATTGACTGACCTTGACTCATGCACTGATTGAACCATCAAAGAAGGTGCAGACCAAGAAATTCCAACCTGACTCAGCCAAAGTTGCCCGGGAGCTTTCTTTAACACTGTCATGCTGGTTTTCGATCTCTGAGGATTGATAATAGTCCAGCTTAATGAGATGTCCAAGCCAAGCCGTGCTCTGCATGTGCTGGCTAAAGCTTAGTCAGCAGTCTCATTCTGCTGGACACCAGGTTATCTACAACCCTGCAGACACTTATTTGTTCCCCACTAACATTCAACTGGCCTGAAATATCCAATGCCACCCTCTAATAACTACTGTATGTGGGAGGTGGTTTTACTATAATGCACTACATTTGTACGCTTCTCCCCTAAATGCATGTTTTTCCCTCTTAATCCTGGCCTGTGCAGGGAGACGGGAGGAGGGGGAGAGGGAGAGAGGGAAGCTCTTCAGGGAGGATGCTGTGTGCTGCTGCCCCCGGTGCTGGAGAGCAAGAGACACCTTCTCTGTGATAACCTGTCGGCGTGTCTCTATGGAGAGCCATGGGTTTTCACATTGTTTTCTCTCTGGTCTAATTTGATGAATGCTCTCTGGCACACAACATGTCTCTTTGGAGACGAGCTGAAAGTCAGGAGGACACTGAAGGCATCTGAAGGGTTTATCCGAAGCATGCCTCTGCTGTCCTGGTAATGTATTCCACTGAGGCTGCTCGCTGTTTTCTTCCTGCCTTTCTGTTTTTTCCTTAGTAAGCCCTCTTTTTTCCAATATAAGCTCTTATTTTGCAAAGCTCTCTCTCTTGCTCGCTCTCTCTTGTATTGCTGATCAGTGACAATTATAAAATTGATATTTTTTTTACTCAGTGTCCATAATCTGTTGCTCATTAAGATCTGGTGTAAATCCCAATACTTTTTCTAAATGCCAAAATTGCTGTGCTATTATCAGCCAGAAAATGTTGGGTTGATTGAAAAATCCCATAAAAAGCCTTGCTGTTTGTTATAACTCATCCTGATCTTTGTTTGTCTACATCTGTTCCTTCATGCTCATATTGCATACAATCAATTAGATGTCCTACTGAATAACTGTTCCCCACAGGCTGTCACTATTTTCAGCCAAGACCATACAAGGAAGATATCACTGAGAGGAGAGATGGACTGCAGTGAAGTCTCTCTATCTCATATCACTGCTTCTAATTTTTACATGCTAAACTGTATTTATTCTTTTGTCTCAAAAATAACCTTTGAGTTCACCACCATCTTTTACTCCAACAGAACTACTTCACTTGACTTAGTCCGGCTAACTACTTTACTACTTTAAACAACAGTAAAGTTTAATGTTTACATATGTATAATGCAATTTGATGTAAAATATTCATTTCACTTGCAGGGGAGTGTTTTGTGTGCTAAAAATATCTAGGATAATATTAATAAACCCCATATAATGTTCAGACCATCAGTTGAAACTTGCTTTCTTTCTGTCTGCATTGTATTTTTTGAAACAAACAAAAACACTGACCTAGACACAATTATAAATATGGAATACATAATATATTATGTATTATATTGGAATAGTCTGAAAACTTTTCGACTTCTATAAAGTTCTTCATACAGCAGAGCCTCTACAATCTTATATCTAAGTCTTTTTTGATCTTATTTTGAGGATAATACACTATGCAAGAGCAGATTGTGCAAGATTATTAATATTTTTTTGAGAATATTTATCTTAGTAAGTGAATCCTAAAATTAGTTATTTTACATGAAGCCAAACACAGGCAGAGACACAGTTTGAGGTCATACTGTAACTTTCACAGACATTTTTAGTTGGAAAAACTTGTTTGTAGACTTCCCAGGAACAATCCACACACTCAGACTCTGACCATATTAGAGCAGTACCAACATAAACATATTTATTTACAAAAGTGAAGTGTAGCATCCTGAAGTATTAATTCACAAGTGGTAACAAATCACAGATACCATATCATGAACTCACCACATCTTCTGATATTACAGTATCTTATTTCAAGTGCAATGACATCACTGATTGATTTAGATAGACCACCAGATCACCAATAAGAGGAGTGGACTTTAGCATCAGAATGACTCGTGGAAAAAATATATTCACTGAGAATTTCACGATTGAAATGAAAATATGAATTGATTTAAATCTTCATATTTTCTTTCAATTTGTAATCTAATAATAATCCAGAAAAAAATACACTGAGGGTACACACAAGACTTGGCTATGGCCAAAAACTGTATTTATTTCTTGTCTGTTACTGTCACCAACCCAGAAGGCAGAGGAATCAGTATTCTCTATATGTTGCTGCTCAGAACATGTGCCATTATTTCTCATGCTTTGTCAGATATGTACTGATAGTGGCCTGCAAGGGTGCATATCAGACCAGAGTTGCAGTGTGCACAGACTAATTGGGAGGAGTTTGTTGTCCTAAGCTTCAGTCTTGCAGCAACACATCATTAGTGCACCAGTGAGAGAGGGAGGCGGTGGGACAGCAGAAAGAAAGGGCTCATGGTTGGACAAGGGATGAAGAATGCCTCCTGATTCTCACACTGAGCTCAACACACCTAAAGGCTCTGTTAGACAAAACTACAGTCTATAACAATGAAATGGTAGCCAGTGCTCTTTATGATCCAGGCACATACTCTCTATTTACCCATGGCAGCTATCACACTGCAGCAGCAGCTCTTATCAAAACGCCTGATGACATCCAAGTATCTAACTTAGCACCCTGGAACTAGGTCGATGTTGATGAATAATTTAGTCCCAGATGCTCAATAGATTCCAACTGAATAATGAAGGCGTGTGGGCCTCTCAGACTGTGAGTTCAGCTCAGTGTATTGCCTGGCCTTCGCCCACACTCTTCCTACTGCTGGCCTGCCAAGCTGTCAACATCATGGACTCACACAGATACAGACTTGTAAGGCTGAAAGACAATGGAATGGCATTATCACTATCACAGCTAGCTGAGCAACAAACACTGATGGATTTATAAATCTCTCTTTCTCCTGTCTCAGTCGCTCTCCCTCTCTCTATATATGTGGCTATAGATAGATCTATATCTATATTAACAGTGAGTAAAAGCCCTGACACCAGGCTTCATGGTGACACAACAGACTGCTACTGAAACTCAGAGTGGAGAGGTGAACAATAGGCAACAACCAGCTGGGTAAAAATGGAGCTATTCTCTACTGTATCCTCACTAAGGAGATTTACATCAGATCCTGCCTTTTTGCAAATGGATAAACAAAGCCTCACGACAGGCACAACTGAAAACATCAGTCAATAAATAAACCAAAAATACATGCAAAGGAGCGATAAACAAGACCAAGAGTGTCGTTATTTTTCCCAGGAAAAGAAATGGTTGCGATGCGACTGAAATGTTGAAAACTGCAAAAAGAACGTTTCTCAGAGCAAGGTGTGTTACTATTGTCTTTATAACTGCACATCTGTTTTCATATAAAATAATGTTCTGTCATAATAGCAAAGTCAATAGTCACAATTAACAGTCAATTAAAAACACATTCAACTTAATAACAAGTTAATGCCAAGTGGGTCTATGACTAAATGAGGACAAATACAGAAAATCCGAAGGACTAAAAAGATGATTGTGAAATAAACAAAGACGACCTTTAAACTCCGCTGAATCCTCATGATTTAATGATAAACAGAACTCTAAACAACTATTTTGTGTCTCCAACATCTACAATTTAAGAAACATAAAATCATAAGGTAATTTTATATTTATTGTTTAAAGCTGTCAGTAATTACTAGAATCATCTTAATATGCCCAGGCCACTGTGTACATAGGTAGTGTGATCTTTGGACCACTAGAGAATTCATAAAAAAGATGCTGACATCCCTCAAAGGCAATTAACTGTGAATAATTGGTATGTCCTTCTTTCTGTTTTTACTGCTTATGCATGCTATAATGTAAAACTGGTTATAGTGGACAGCTGTTTTCACTTGCTCAGTTATGAGACACTCTCCCTTTTGGGAAAAAGGCTTTGCTTTATTTAAAACGAAGCAGCTGTTGCTGCAACTGGACCTCGGGCTGAGTATCAGAGTGTCATTAAAAAAAGAATGGTCGGAGGCTCTCTGTCTGCTCCCCAGGTACCCACATGTTCCTGTCTTGCCATACATCTTCCTCTAGGCTCGAGTCACTGTACCCCAGACGGTCTAACAAGGTGCTGGGAGGCAGCTTCCCACACCTGGTATACCCACAGCATGCAGTGTGGAAACATACAGGTACAGTTTCACACCGAGACACACACTTCCAATTAAGACTAAAATGAACAAGAAGCAGGTTTTACAAAACCTACTTTATGTCTGATCATTTTTGTTGCTATTTTCTTGTCGGAAAAAAAGCCCTGTTTTTATTTTTCACTGGCTCTTTAAAGGTTTGCTGATAATGTAAAAGTGTGTTGATAAAGAAAGAAAAAAGGATGAATATATATTTAGCTTCTAATAAAACAAGACTGGGGAATGAGTGAGCAGTGACAGGTCAATTGTTGGTTTGCACAGACCCAGAAAAGCCTCTGCTGTGTAAAATGAAAGACTGCATTTAAGAGAGTGATGCAAGGGGACAGGTAGGGGCTAATGTAGCGGTGTAAAGGTGCACTGTACAAGAGGATGTAGATATGAAGTAATTACAGAGCTTGCTTCAAAATGTACACATGCCTGTGCCCTCGTTAAACACACTCCCTCTCTGGGACCGGAGAACACTGCTGGGTGAGGACTCCTTTTAATGTGGCTGCTTCAAGGCACTGCTTTGTAGATGTTCCTCAAGCCCCCTCAGGACCCCGTTCAGCTTATTTTCCAGGAACAGTCATCCGCATACCCTTAATGCAAATTCGAGACTTAGTGCTGCGTATGATATGGCTCAGGCACCAAAGTAACCAGGAAAGTTGTCTGGCTGCGTGGGAGGAAACACAAAGTCCATTTCCCAGTCAGCGTCTGCGTCACACTATCACCATGTCAGTCACTGACTCAGAGTGAACCATGTGTGATGGCTGTATAATTCACCCTCTGAGACAGCTTAAGACATTCTGTGTGATGTATGATAAACAGTTGATATTTTGAATCCTAATTAAGCACGGTGCTTATTATTATTTATTACTGGGGATGTATAAATAATGTGCATGCAATATGGACAAGTGCCTGTAGTCACCTCACAGTGCAGAGAGAGTGCATATTGAACGACTGCCATGTAGTATACAGCTTCTAGCAGATTACACAAAAAAGGTTGGATGCCTTCTGTTAGCTACATGCTCTAAATGATACAATCTTAATATGATATTCATAAGACACTATCATCTTCCATCTACCTCCTACGCTCCCCCTCATGTTCTCTCATTCCTTCTCTCTCTTGCCTCTGCATAAACACCGCTCCATAGAAGTATATTACATGGTCGACTTTGTCCCTCCCCCTTATCCTTGCTTTCACACTTCTCATGTTGGCATTGAAGCATTTTCCCCTCTGGATGCCCTGATATTTTCGTTATCTGAAATCGAATCTGGAGCTCTGTGCGTGTCTGTAGCTCGCCTTGGTAGTAATCTGGCCTGAGAGCAGAGAACTGCCCAGGAGGAATATCATACACTAAGGATAAGCTGGGGAAAGAGGGAGGCATAACAATTACCAGAGAATGGCTTGTAATTATGGGGCTTTCTATCCAAATGCTAACGTACAAACACTTGTCATTTTGGGGAAATAGTTTGGTCCGGTCCAAAAACGCTATGTAATTCTTCATCTTCATGTTCTTCTCCCTCAAAATCTAAAAATAGATGACAAATCTAAGCGTGAGGCTGCGAGTGCTTTGAGAAAGAGAACACAACAGAGGAAGAGATATTCAGCTTGGCCACAAATCACTGTCTTCCTGACTTTACCTGCGTCTTGACATGCAGTCCCAGTCCCTCATGAGGTGACAGGAACAAATTTGTCATCCTAATATAGATGCCATCATTGCTGAGATGAATGTACTCAGGCCTAATTCCCATGTGTAACATTTGCAAAAACATGACATGAGGAAAGAGGAAGAGGAGCTTTGCCCTACAACAACAGACCAGGTCGCCTGTAGCTCCCACAGAGTGTTGTCATAATCAGATTCGTGTCCTCCAGGTTGGGATTTGTCATTCACAAATGGGGCCGAGCGTGAATGCTGCAAAGTAATGCTCTCATTCGGTAAAAAGTCAACAAAAGATACTACAATTAAAAAATAAATAAATAAACAAACCATAATAATGAAAATCTTAAATCTGGCACCATTTACAGATTCTCTAAAGTAAAATTGATTTTTCCTCATTAATCCATCCCTGTGGCGATGTGATGATGCCAGAGTTCAGGACTGCAACTCGTGGTTTCCTCTCAATTAATTATAAATATTTTTTTTTGTTTCTATTTTTATTGTTTTTTGTCCCTCAGCTTTGGACCTGCAAAGAAAGGCTTGAATTTGTGTTTTATTTAGATTTGGCTGATTAATTTGACATTTGATACCACTCTCACACTGTCAGGGCTGAGCACAGAGACTGGACACTGGACAAACTTATAGCTTGAGTCTGTCTAAAAGCACCAAAATCAAACTTAGATGGTAAATCAGTCAATTCTTAAAGTCTCAACTGAGCAAACTCACACTGACAAAAAAGAAAAAAAAATCCAGGTAGTGACGGGTCCTGTCGAAAAAACATCCAGCACTGTGCATATAGCCTCTCCTGAAACCAGATGGTGTTATTTTTAAACGTTGTTTTTTGTGCAGATTAAACTGGCTGCTGGCTGTAGTTTATTTATTGTACAGATGTAAAACTGGTATCAGTTGTCTTATGTAACTTACTGCAAGAAAACAAACAAGTGTAGTTTCCAAAATGTCAAAATATTCCTGGTAATAAATTTACTTCTGTTCCAAAGTCATTTGTCCATTACCCTCTTACCTACATCCTTACAACACACTAACAGATTTCATTTACTGTGATGCAAACACATTTATTTAGTTTCTGTCCCAGGGATTTTATTTAATGTTAACAGTGACTTCAAATTTCCTTCCCATCCATCCCTAAACTTGCCTTTGTAGGACTTGATCCAGTGTGAAACTGGTATGAAATTGAAAATAGATATTGTAAAATTGTTTTCTAGCAAACAAACATAGTGCATTTCCTCTTCACTGAAACCATTGGGAGCTCCGTCTAAGGAGAGGAATAAAGTAATTTGTGTTTCAGTGAGAATTAAAATGTTTAATTTGACTCTGAATGCTTGCAGCATTCATCAATAAAAGGAGCTGTTGAATGCATAAGCGAGTTTCTTACACTATCCGCTATTGAGGATTTTATTTTTTTAAACGGAGAGAGCTCAGCACAGCTCAATGAACAGTTGGCACAGAGCACGTGTTCATGAATGCAATGTATAAAGCAGCTGATCACTGAATCGTGCAGGTGGGGGCAACGCACTGTAGGACAAATTGTATCTTATGTTTAACAGTTGGCCTAAGACTATAGTCTGTTTCTACAAATCATCACAGCAAATGTCCTGAGAGACGACAATATGGTCCATAAAACATGCTGTAAAGCTGTCAGTGTCAGTATCTCCTCCACACACCAACCAACACTTTAGAAAACAACAGAGACAACATTCACACTGCGTAGGTTTTATTCTTGTCATCCAAACAGACTTAGCGGGACAATCTGCAGTCCTCTGTAATGCTGCCAGCAGTGCGAAACCTGCAAAAGCAAAAGATGCTTCTTTGTTGTCTATTTTAATAAAGGCAGTTTCCATAATGAACTTGGCTGAAATACCTAAAAACTAAAAAATACAAAACATCACCAAAGGAAGACAAGGCGTCCTGTTGTCTCTGCTGGCTAATGTGCCCATCATGTTGATGTTGCAGACAAACCTGTCTCTGCTGTCAGCTACTGAAGAATTCAAACATTCATCAAATCAAGCGAACACACGTCGACACACCCTGGCATGTATGTGTTCACCCTTGCCAAGGTGGACTGGATCAGTGAGTCACATGGACTCCGTGTGTACAGCACAATGTTGAAGGGCAGTTTCCATAATGGCCCCTGGTGTGGCTGAGATGATGGATATGGTCTGTCGCTGGGAGTGAACGCCGCCGGGCCCGGGGCCACGGCAGGGCTACAGCGTTACCCGCATTGCCATCTGTCAGCACTGGGTGAGCACAAACCCATGACCGGGGTCTGGGGCAGCGCACTCCAGGACCACCAAAAATGACACACACCTTACGTCAGGGACAAGGTGGGGAAGGTCAGCAAGAGCTGTCCATCTACATATCCTGTATTCAACCTGCTTCTGCTCTCCTAAACTGACTTCTGGTGTTACACATGTGGCTCCTGAATTATCCACTGGGTTTTTTTTCAGCTCACATTGGTGTTACTAAGCTTTTTCATAAGGTTAAAAAAAGATAATAAATACAATAAAACCAGAAAAAATCAATAGTGCAGCTGTCAGTGAAGCAAGATAGCAATTGTTTTTTTTTTCTTCTCAACCTTACAGGATCTCAGTAGCATGATGGTCAATCCCATACATCTGCATTGCAGGGGAAATCTTATCCCGAGGATGTTTTCTTTCTCTGAATAATTGAAGGCACCACAACCTTACAGGGCACTGACACTCAGACTAAACACTGCAGTGTGTTTCTATGAGACTGTTAGCTTTAATGCCTTCAATGAAGTAAGACTCATCCAACATGACTGAACTCTCGCTGATTAATCCCTCTCTCTTTTAATGTGCAGCATTGACTGTTTCCTTAGTAACCTCTCAGTTTGCTGTGCCTGTGTGTTTTTTTTAATTGGCAAGCACACAGAGCTAGAATTTATGGGAAAAAAGGGTGGCTGGTTTCTTCATTTTACAATGAGATCTGCCTCTTGATGAGTTGAAGGAAACAGTTCCACTTGGTTAGCAATGTGACAAGCAATTCCTAATACAAATATGAAAAGGAGACTCGAAAGAAAAAAAGTACAATCATTTTACAAATCAGTAATTTCCCATTTATCTCATCCCAGTCCAGCAATATTAATATTACAAAACAGCCTCTGATTATATTCTGTGAAGACTCAACAAAATAGTTTCAAGCAGATGTACGATGACATTAAGTTGAATGTCTAACTAAAAATGTGTGTCCTACATATCTATCTATAGTCAATTATGTTATTGAGTGGAATAGTGACATGAATGCAAACCAAACATTACATTAGGATCTGTACTGATCACAAAGGAGAAAATGATGCTAAAAGAAGCAAAACAGTTTGAAATTTGACCTAATAAGGAGGATAAGGGATGGTTGATTATAGAAAGTCTCTAGTATTTTGGACCTTTCTGAACCGGTGATCTCATTTATTTAAAAAAATGACATTTTCATGGGATGCAGATGCACACTTGTATCGGCCCTACATCTGTTGGAAATGAACTATACAGACTCTGCATTTCATTTAACTGTCATATCCCCTTAACGCCTATTGCCGTGAATTCACATCACACCTCTTGAATTCAGACTGCAGCTGAAAAAGCGCATGCATTCCCCCAATGCCAATTTGTGCATATTCAATACGTACGTAGAAACCTTTTGCAAGAACTGGTTTCTCTCGGATTTGTAATATATTACATTATACAATTAAAATATATGTAATATATTTATATCTATTCCATGTGCTATAGACAAATTTACAATCTCCACTTAATTTAGCATCAGCTTGAAAGAAAAAACACAATAAATTAATTTTTTGTTGTAAAAAATTAAATTGTAAATAAATTCAGGCATCAGGGGGATATTAGTTCACTGGTGACCAAACAGCAACACCCTAATTTGTGACATGCAATCTCATCCTCTTCTTCTTCTCCTTCCTAAACAGACTGAGAGCAGTGAATACCACCTTCATCATAAAGTTTAACAGGGAGAGCGGCATTTAGTTGGGATCACATGTGACACCAGTGTAAACACAGATGGGTACAGCTCTTAATGCAATGAAATGAACAAATAAAGTAAACCTCTGCTTTTTACTCTGCAGTAAAAGGAGCAGGTACATTAAGTTTAACTGCAAGCTGTTCAGAGTACAGTACATACCCTGCTTTCTGGTTAAATGGCTGGATTTTTTTCTTTTAGTTGAAAATAAAGGTGCATCTCAGATAATTTTGTCTATAACTGCTACTTATTGTACTACTGTGAGCGGTGTTGCTTAGTAACTTCATAAAATTTAAACTGGAGGAATCAGATGACCATCTCACCGTTAGAGAAGAAGGACTTAATATAAGGAAAAAGTGTCTGATTTGTAAGAAGCGACTGAGGGATCGATTATATCTTTTGAAGGCTAACAAACTGTAAATCAAATTTGACAGTGTCCACTTTGTTTCTATTGTATGGTCCCCACTTTGGAAGCAGTTTGCTTAACTTATATTAGGAGGTGATAGTAAATTCAAGTTGCAGGTAAAATGTGGGGAAAGAAAACAGAAGCTGGTTGGCAAACAATTTTGCAAGGTGTGTGCTCGGATAAGGACTGCAAGAAAGTTTTTAACTATGTAGATAATATCCATTGGCCATTTTCCCAGTTTAGTTCTGGTAGTGCTAGAAACCTGACCAGTCCTGAGCCAGTGAGAATAGTCCCATGGCTAAGCGCACCACACCACTGTATTTTATTTTCTCTTCGGGATAAGAACTACCCAGAAGTATCAGTCTTCTGGTTCAGAAGAGTAGGAACCAGCAACAAGTTCTGCTCATAGCTTCAGGTTGTAGGCTGCTGTGTTCCTGAGGTGGAAAAGTGCCAGAAGAGAACCGTAGCACAAGTGAAAAGTGATCTAGTCCAAAAAAAAAAAAAAAAAATCCATTAACTAAATGCTGGCAGATCAGTTAGATAATTAGTGACTTCAGAAAAGATAGCTGTTAACTGACCGACCTAAATCTGAAGGGCAGTGCCAGAATCTAAAAGTAGATATGCAGATATTATGGACCTGGAGCTAAATGAAGACTGAATCATCCTTAAGCTTAAGAGTGAGAATCATTTGATAAAACACAATTAAAGAAGCTGCACTCTTACTGAACACAAAACCAAGGTCTTAATATTGATGCATGCAGGATTAGTATTAAATCTAGGCTGTGAGGACTTATTGCAGCCTCAATTTGTAAAACAATAATCCCCACCAGTATCAGGACTATCACAACAATAAGGCCTAAAGGTAGCACTAAACACAATAAACAGACATGGTGCATGGCTGATTAGAAAATGAGAGAAGCTGCAGACTGAGCATTTATTGGGCAGCATGATGCAGGAGATTCTTCACCGCAGGATTATTGTGACAATAAGTTTATTACAGTGTGTTCATAAGACTCACTGAGGGAGGCTCGCAGGCACCTGAACACTGCACTGGAGGTGTATCAGTGCAGCATGTCAAATTTTCGATTATCCCTGTAAATTATAGAGAGGTCAGGTTTTCTGCCCCTTATCTCAGGGACCAAGACAAACAGAGCCACTCCAAGCCAGTTGAGCTGGAACTGAACTGTGTGCTGTACGTGGAAAAGAAATGGCCCACACAATGTGTTTTGAATGACCCTCACTTCCCCTGAATGGCCATTACACCCACCTCACTCAGGGTTAATTCAGAAATAGTGGGGGCAATTGGCTATTTGGTGGCAATGATGTGACATAGTGGCTATTCATTCTCACTGAGAACAGGCTATAATCTGCATTTCTTGATTTTTTACCCACCAAGCTATAAAACTGAAATTGTACAATGTGGAGAGGTTATAAAAGAAACATGGTAAGCGTAAAATGTGAGATGACACAAAAAATACTGATGGGTTGAAGTGAAGGTTTATTGTTGCTTATTTCTGTTCAAGACTCATGGAGCAGAAAATCCATTAACAAGGATTTTTCCTTTAGCGCCACCAGTGGGTCATTCTGACTAGTTCATGGACACAGCCTAACATCTACTGGAGAGAGTGAAAGTAGATTTTGATTGTCACTTATGGATGTATCTTACTAATATGATCAGTAATCTCTTTATTGTTTCTCAATTTTTAGACTAACAAAAGGAAAAAATAAGCAACAAAGAAAGAAGTCATCGTATTTAAACTAACGAAAAGAAATGGAGAGGTGCTATGGTTAAAAGAGTTAAAAGACTTGCTTGGGTCTGAACAGTCAAAACTCTTCAGTCGCAGTGTTTAATAATTAGAATTTAAATTGAAAATTAATGTGGAGTAGTAAAACTAGGACAGCAAAAAATAGCAATCTTTGTCAGCTGAATTAAAACTTAATACTTAATTGCTTGATACTAAATTGAACATACAATACACAGCAAAGTTTGTTACCCTCCAAAACAGCTAAAAATGTGCAATATTGCTGTATACACCGAGACATTCTTCTTCTGCAGTATTCTGTCCTTGTGTCTCTTCATGTTGCTTTGAGCCAGCACCAACTTCACAGAATGCTCCTGAAAACTGTGGTGGATAGTGGATGGCAGCTTCACACTGGGAACACTTGTGAGATTTATATACTGTATGTGTGCTGGCCTGGGTTGATAATACAGAGCAATGCAGGTGAGGATCCATCACTGTCAAGAGCTCTCAATGGCTCTTCTAGATAGCAGACATTTGTCTTTTTTTTTTTGCTTGGAGGGTAACAGCTACATAGGGCCCTATCTCTTATCCTTGAGTGGTTTTGATTAAGCATCATCTGGTATTAAATGCTATCTCTCCACAACTTGACATTTTCCTTCATTTTGCCCATCAGCCCTTCAAAAACATTATCCTACAGTTGCAGGAGTCGTATCAAATGCTTCAAAAAATATAGATAGAAAAGGACAATGTCAACAGAGATTCCACAATATTTTTTAAATTAAACTGATTACAAAGTTTTTGTTGTTTTGAAAGATTAACAGGAGCTCGGTGACAACAACACTGACAGTGCTTGACCGCTGGGAGCTATTATTGCTGTTAGGTGTGTTGGCAGTTGAGTGCAGCAGAAACTGTACTCTAAATCCTAAATTTGTCTCCTTTTAACGCAAAGTTTAACTTTTCAGGTGCAATAAAGGGGAAAAACTTGCTGATTATCTGAAACCATAAATAAATGATGGTACCGTAGGAATAATAGTCCAAACCTTACAAGAGAAGTGAGGAGCGTTTCTTGCTGTGCATATGTGTACAGTAGGTGGTCTATTGTTTGTGAATGCATACACAAGTGCATTATGATTTAATTGGATGTGACCAGGCACCGCTGCAGGGAGCACACACTTCATTAAGACATGACAGTCCAACCCGTACAATAAGTTACCTCCCCCGCATAGGGCAGGAAGCACACAGCAGAAGAAAAAAAAACACGGCCGAGAATATTTGCCACCAAAGTTTAGTTTGTTAGAAACTCCAAGAAATGATCAAAATGAAGGTAAAACAGCAACGCTAGATCTCTCTCCCTCTTATGCAACATCTCTGTACTGGATGGGGTTTAAGTCCTGAAACTGAATCAATCCAATTATCCCTTAAGCCAATGTAAAATTCAAATCACAATTAAAATAACAATTCTGACTCATCAGCTTTTTTCCCATGGTGCATTTCTTTCCCGATTATACCACTGTGGTCTAAGATGATAATATTCTTGTTAATAAAGCCTGAGTGGACACCCAGTGGCTTGAGAAGAATGACATCGATGTAATGTTCCCCATAAGCCGAGGCCCACGGTATTCAATAACAGTACAACCCCGGCCGAGCATTTAGAGAACTTTTTGATGGGGCACCTGAGAAGCCAGGCAGACCCTTTAAAGTCATTATTCTAATGATGATTAGCAATGACTTTACCCTGGGAGATAACTGGGCCAAAGCAAGCGGACACACCCTAAACCTGCAGAGCCAATGTCACAGAAACATTTTATTGTGCTGGAGTGTTCATAATGTGTTCACAGCAAGGGAGCCACACAGTAGACTTCTCTTTTACCGAAGGCACGTATCAAGAGTGGCCAGCTATAAAAGATTAGAGGGTATATGTGTGAATAAATGACATGATAATTAATATTATTACATTTTTCATCTAGTATTTTTTTTAAGTATTGTAATCATTATATTTTTATGACTCAACATGAACATGTGGGTGTGTATATTTGACAGAGTGATTATCTGACCACTCACATTGTATAAAATCCCACGTGACCATGAGTTGGTGGATGATTTATTACTTGTTAAATGATGCTCACTTATTTGTAATCCAATCTAATAGTAAAGATTTTTTAACCATACTCTCCCCACATATTCAATTATGTCACTTTATGGAAGCTATTGGTGTTTTAACTGCTATTTTTTTCCACTTAGTGTTTTAACTAACAGCCACTTTCAACTCACTGCATTTAAAAATGTATGTATGTTGAGTCACCACTTCTCATTGTGAGGCAGGCCTATAAAGGGGCTCTTTTCTTATTATTTTGGATCCAACTGCCCTCTTTGATGGTCCGATCGACATTTTCCAGGGAACCATTTTCACTCAGCTTCAATGCTTCGAGCCTGATACTGCCGCTGCCTGTGTTAGCCATTTTATTTCCACTGGGGCCAGCCATACTAAAAATGTACGCGTCCCAGTAATGTAAGGCTCTTAGGATATAAAAGCATTCAGTGAATTGCGCTCGCCATCAGAGGGGAGATGGAACAGCTGGACAATGATTAAAATGCTGACTATTCAAGAAAAAGGACAGTGAATGCACCACCTCTTTTAACTGAGGCCAGACATGATGTCTTTCTGAGTGTAGTGTCCTGAGACAGTAATGTCCTACTGCAGGAGTTTACCATGGGAAGGTCGTCACGTCGAATCAAACTGAACACATTGACATCTCCCAGTGCGCACATTTTTGCATGCCTCATTCATCTCTCCACCTACATCACTGAGCTACTCTTTAATCCTGTGACCTTTTTTTCTGTATGAATGCATTAGATAAAACCTAAACCAACACAGTTAGCCTTGACGATTCTCCTTTTTCTAGCCCTTTATATGCCATTTTAGAGGCGAGCTTGCATCATAACCTGACAATGCAAGTAGTTCTGAATTTATTTAACCAGAAAGGTTTTTCTTTTTCAATCACTGACCCACCTAAGGCCTTACAGGCTCCTGTATTATTTTAAAACAAGAGCACCATTGGGCATTCAAATCTCAAAAACCTCCTGGGTTGAACTGCTTACATGAAAATATTAACTGTGTAATACATTTTTAAATTGTATAATAGAAATTATTATTGATTATGACATTAATGCAGGCTGTGATTACCATAAAGATCACCACCATCAAATATCCAAATATATAACTGCCCTGTACATAATTCTGATCTATGTAATACACTGCATTTCTTAATTGTCATGGTCATTTATATTGATTTATTTGTCTCTGGGTGAAAAGGTCTAAAACTGAGGGGTATCCATCTTATCAGTCATGTTTCTTTTCTGCCAATCCCTTGATTCCTTGGTAGTAATTTATAACACTGCGTGGAGCTGGGATATAATTATAGTCTATTGTCTGATATTTCACCTGCATTACATGCTCTTGAAACGGTTGAAGAACCACGCTGAGTCTGAGAGAAGGCCATTCCCCTGGATCAATATTTATGTTTGTGTTATTTGTCAGCGTTTTCAGACCCCTGCACAAAGTGTTCGAATGGTCTCAGGTCGGAGGGAGAGAGTTAGGGGACAGCTGGTAATGTGGGGTCTTTACTGTTGAAGCTGAAACCTATGTGTGTATTATCTGTGGGAGTTTGTTGGGAGCTGTGGGTTGAACAGTCTGCTGAACTGGAAGAAAAACCATCACTTTGCGTTGTGGAAGCTGAGGTTTGGCTTTTCTGATACATCAACATTCAAGGTTCAAGGCTTTTCTTTTTTTAACCTGTATTTTAATAGCAATTTGTCTTAATTTGTAACTAAACTAAATGGTTTAAAGGACATTGTTTGAGTTTTTCTGCACAATCAAATCTACTAGCACATCACACGACAACTTCACTGAAAACTTTCTCTAAAAATCTTTCAAATGGACATGTATCAGCTGTCTGGACAGGAAAGTTACACAATCTGTCAAAAACAAATCAAAATCAAATAATTTTGATTGTGTGTATATTTTTCAATATGAAGTTAAACCCACCCCCTGCTTGAGTGGCTATAATCTTCCTCTACCCAATCCGATTAATTCAAAATGAGTTAAATCCAAAATGATTTTAAACTATATTTGTAAAAGCTGATTAAGCCCTGATTAAAGGGTCACTGTAGTCTATGCTTAATTTAAGCTACTACGTATACTTTGTCTGCAACTGACTCACAGACTATTTGAAAGTCTGACTCACATTTTAACTTCACAACTTGCTCGTATAATTGCACACACAGTTTTTGTGGTTTGCTTGTTTACTCTAATTTACATCTTACTTGCTTTCTTTCAGATCTTATGTAATAACTTAAGAGAGTATGGACTGCTAATGAGTTAAAAAAAAAAAAAAAAAATACTCCTGCTGTTGCTGAACACCCTCACAGAGCAGCTTTGACTCCACATGTCAGTGAGGTGAGGTTGTTTTCCTTTGACGTTGTGAATGTTTTGTATCGTCTCAAAGATTTCCTGTGGACCATGATGCTTCTGGTTTTCACCATGAGCATGTAATGGTACAATCTGACTGTACTCTGTCTCTGTGTGTGTTACAGTCCACTAAAACTGTTCTTAGTAACCTAAATGAGTCAATGCACTCTTCTCTTAAGTGCACTAGGATTTCCAGATTGTTTGTAGTGAGCTAATTTCCATCGTCATGATTCCAGTGAATAAAGGCTCTGGTATTGAAGACTTCCCATTTATATTTTAAAAACCTCTACAACTTTCATATTCTCATGGACAATGTGTGAAACAAATATAGTATTTACTCAAACTGAAAGACAAAGACCACTCTGAATGGCATGACAGTTAATTTTTATTGCAAATATTTCCCATTTAAAATTTGTGGCCGCTGATGTATTGTAAGGGATTTAATAGAAAATGTCTTCTGTTCTCAGCAGATACTATGCAAGAATGGTGTGATCGCCATTTCATGGGATAGGACACACATTTTGTGTTGCATTGTTTAGTCACACATTGTGACATCCGAGAAGTAATATGCTCCCGCAGATGCTGCACCGCTCATGCAGGACAGATAAAGATGATGGAGGACCTCGGTGATGGTTATCACTCTAACGCGCGCGCACACCTCATGGTGCCATATCTGATTGCAAACGGGTGAAACGCTCGACAGTGTGACTGTGGTGCAGCTCCCAATTGTGAAACAATGGACTTATTTTTCTTCTGCTTTTAGGTCAGAGAACTCAAGGAGAAGAAAGACATGCTATCATGAAAGGCCTGTATTTTTCATATGAGAGAGTAATGATGAAACATATCATATTAATCCGGGATGTGCTTAACTTCCTGCTGTGTCTTACCAGCGTGATAATACGGATCAAGTCAAGACAATAATGACATGAATAAAAGTCACTTACAACAGAATTATTTAAAGAGGATCTTACCTGCTGAGGCTCTCGTGGTGTAGTTTGCTTGACTCTCCGGCTGGACGCCGTGGTGGTGGTGATCTCCATGATGGATGTGGACGTCTCTGAACGGTTGGCTGTGGTGCTCGACTGTGGCGTGATAGAGGAGGGCGACTCCCCCACGAGCCGCACGCTGCCCTGGATCTTTATATTGGGATCTCCCTCAGCGGCCATGTTGAACACCTTCAAGCCATTATAGTAGAGGCCCGAAAGCTGGCCCTGAAAGGATCGACTCCGATCTCGCTCCCAGCCCCCAATCTGTATAGTGGTTTGGCTGTTGAAGATTGTAAGCTGTCGCCCTGTGGAAAAACAATGTTACATATATACAAGAATGTTGAACTGTGGACTCGGCCACTTTTACTAAACAGGAAATAAAAGGACAGAAAGACAGATTATTTGCCCAGTGGCTAATGAGACCAATAAATTACGGGTTGCAGAGGCAAACCCTGGTAATTTATTGCAGTTATAATGATGAGATGCCTATGGAAAGAAAAGAAAATATATAAAATAAAATCACAGGATTTAGAAATCAATGCAGCTTTGCTAAAAGGATCACATAATGTGGAATAGCAAGAAAAAAAGAGAAAACCAGTAGTATTGTTGTGTGAATGCAATAGATTTAACTGCACTTGAAAAGATAATGTAATCGTTTAAGTATAATTACGGCCAATTTGTTTGTTGTAAACTGTTTGGGAAATGAAACAAATATTTAACACAATATAAAAAACTAAAAGCACATATTATTGAAGTATTACTATATATTAATTGCTTATAATATACAAGTTTCACTCAAATGTTCGCATTTGCACACTTAGGAAACACCAAGCATCAACAAAAATTAAACAAATTAAAACAAAGCAAACAAAAGAAACATTGTAAAATCACCTCAGGCTGTGGTAATTATAGTTTTTCTTATTATCTGGCAGGAAGCAGGAAACACTTCACTACTGCTATTCATCCTTTTAGCAAAAGCAACCAAGGAGCAGTAAACTTAGTAGAACGAATATGGTTGGGCACATGAAAAACCAAAATAAGTTTTAATGACAGTATTTCCATAATGCAAAACAGAAAAACAAACAATTACAACAACATCAACGAAACATAAAAATGATAGGGCTAATTTCACATTTTAAGTGAAAAATATGAATTAGTTGTTGTACTATAAAAACAAAGCATGCACTCAGTTTGTTTTATATTACAGTTTCTTGATCTAAGCCCTATACATATTTACAATGTCTGTTAAAGGGACTCAAAATTCTGAAGCCAATTCATATTGCACACTATTTATCATTGCTAGCAGTTTAATCAGAATAGATCAAATGACACTAAGTCATCTACTGTACTGTATATGTACTGCATGTTTCCAAAGTGTTTCAAGTAACACTTCAACTAATGAATGACTACAACTTTTAAATTTATCATTTATATGTTTACAGCAAAATGCTACAGTAATTTATAGACATTTTAACAATGCTAAAATTACTTCTGTGGATTTATATTCATATTTACAGTCCCTTTAACCATAAGTTGACAATAAACACGTATTAAAACAGCTGACATCTATAAAATAAATACATTATTATGAAAAGTATCAAACACTACAAACTAAATTTAACTGGATTTTAAAGTTTAACTGAACATTTATTTTTTAGGTTTATTATTTACAAAATATTGCTACAACTTGGTTATGATCAAATTATTTTATTTAAAATTTTAATCAGTGATTTTACCTTTGTCGAGTAGCCATTCGTCAACTACTCGACCAAGTCGGTATGGGATTCGCTGTCTAGCAATCGCCAGGCGTTCGTTATCAATGTTGCCTTTAAAGTTTAAAGAGACATTTCATTGGTTACAATCTGTAAGGTCAAAGGTTAAATATTCATACTTAATGCTGGAGCTATACAACTGCACAAGGATTTTATATTTAAAAAAGTTTTGTATATTTAAAAAAAACAATATTTACTGAAACATTATTTGAACAAACTTCACTCAGGTTATTTTATTTTAACCAACAAATTAGGCCTATATTAATTGAAAATATGTGAACTACCATGTAAATGTTTCATCTAGGTTAATAGAGCTAAGTTATAAACCAACCAAAATCCCAAATTTATACATTTCCATTACAAATTCTTTACCCAAATCCCATATCCCATTTGTCATTTCCCTCCATATCTTTTTAACTGGCTTTTAATCTAGTTATATACATTTATACATACAGAACATCATTTAAATTTATTATTAACTCAACCTTTTATGGTTTAAAGTATACAACAATTTAACTTTAACATATTACAAATGCCCACCCCATTTATAAAAAGCCTAATTGACAAGATATAATACACTATTTGCCATATAACAATTGACACAGTATACATTCAGAGCTTCTAGGCAGAGAAAAGACAATGTCAGAGCAGATACATACACTTTAAAACTTCCAGTAAAACAGCTTTGACAAAAGCTAGGAGTCATGAAGACAAAAACGTCACAGGTTTGACTGGCTAACCATTGTACAGTATGTGTTTCTATGAATACTTAGAATATAAGCCAAATAAGTAACAGGAGAAAGAGCAGCTCCAGAAAAACTCCTGGACAAGATTGGAGGAGCACTTTTCCATTAATGAGGGCAAACTCTGCATCACCCCTTTGTCAAGGCCAATAACCTCTCCAGAACAGAAGACTTTCAGCAAAGTGCCACTGTCTGTGAGTGCTTTTCCCCTTGGTATTGTCTGCTGAGATTGAATTCAGTCAGCTCTATTCTTCCGGCAGATTGACAATGTTTGTCCCATCAACTATATTAATTCAGTTCTGGCAGATAAAAGATCCGGTGGCTAACAATGATTTAGTGGAGAAAAGCTTCCGAGAGGAAAGGATCACAAAGACGTGAAGGAAAGGAGGTAACCTTGTAACAGATGCACAGTTGGTCTGATGAAAGGTCTTAGAGGTAAGAAGACGCATAAAAAGACATTTTTTCATCACATCAGCTTGAATTACTGTTGAGGATGAGCTACACAGAATAGGCTTTAAAGCTTGTCTATACAGCTCATGGAAGTTTTTGGCTGCTGTTGATTGTGCCAGGTCGGAGCAGGAAGGTCTGTGACGGAGAAGGAGCACTACTTCCTCCTCAGCATCGATTCAGAAAGATACGCTCTGCGATACAACAAAGCCACACTGCAATACAGTGTATGTTAATTGATTGGCTATTGAGAGAGCAGAGTTTCTAAACAATGCCCAGTCATCAAACATTACGAGGCACAGTTAATTAATACATTAAAAAAAATATGTCCGAATAGGGCGGCATGGTGGTGCAATGGCTAGCACTTGTGCCTCACAGCAAGAAGGTTCGGGGCTCGAATCTCGGCTCGGGTCTGCATGTTCTCCCAGTGCATACGTGGGTTTGCTGGGTACTCTGGTTTCCTCCCACAGTCCAAAGACATGCTTGTTAGGTGAATTGATGAAACTAAATTGACCATAGGTGTAAATGGCTGTTTGTCTGCGATAGGCTGGCAACCTGTCCAGGGTGTACCCCGCCTCTTGCCTGATGACAGCTGGGACAGGCTCCCACAGACCAAGTGTGGGGAAAGCAGGTATAGAAAATGACTGAATAACTAAGTCTGAATAAGCAAAAATCTTTGATGAAAATGTTACAAAATTCATTCATTTTTTAATAATTAAAACTGAATAAATTAGACTCAACTACTTTGTAAAAATTGGCACAATTAAACATGAGTGATTTAATTTTACATAGAATTATCTGCTCATTGACAGATATAAAGTTTATATAATTATATAAACTTAAAAAAAAGTTTAATTGCTTCTACACATCCTTCAATAAATCATAAGAAACCCCCAAATTATAAAAAATATAACATAAAATTAAAGCTACAAACTGTATTATCATGATAGAAAATCACATATTTTTTTCCTGAAGTTGTTAATTTTTTCTTCATTTAAAGTATATTTTGGGAGCCTCG